>JNDS01005012.1:0-73024 GCA_000697035.1 Rhizopus stolonifer B9770
TTTTTACTGGAAAAAAAAAAAAAAAAAAAAAAACAAGTTACAAAATAAGCGTGCTTTACCATTTAATTAATTATGTATTTTAGTAAATTCGCGATAACACTCCTCAGGATAATAGGATTACGGTTGGATTGACAAAAACCAATGAGTGTGATTCAACTGTTGAGGGGGGAGGGAGAAATACTCTATACTTGTAAAGAACAAATACTTGGGTTAAACAATACAAGATGAGCAATAGCCTTCACCTACTTGGGAAATATCGTGACCGAAACTACTAAATGATCTACATTCGTTTCCTGTTGTTCCTATTGGTCCTTTGTCTAAACCCGTAGTCCCGTCTAAATTTATTAACTCATATGCGCACATTGTTTCAAACATGTAGCTTTCATTATGATAAAGAGCTTAATATATGAAAGGGAAGAAAGATAACGATGAGCTGAATGTTTATCGTTATGCTGTGATTCGATATAATTTATTCGGAAAGGTCTTCTTCTTTGGTATTGTATATATTTAATATTACAATTCATATGATGAAAAGGCTTTCTGGTTTCATAAAATTGTAAATAAAACTAACTGGTGATTTCCAGACTAAAAATCACATCTAATATTATATGTTATCCAGAAAACTTTGGAACCATCTGATTTAATTCTATTATACAATCCCTTTAGATCTTAACACTATGGATTAATCCTCTTTTTATTCCTATTATTATATGAGTTCACTACATACACTTGCTTTAAAGTGCATGTTAAGTTAGAACAAATTGGCTATGATAAAGGCAAACCTTTAAATCTGTAATACCAAGGCCTGGTCAGTGGACAAGCAGCTCAGGTGTATTGGAACCAATAATAATAGGGAGCTTCATTAGCGTCCAGCCAATTGAAGAAAAAACTCAACAATTAAACACCTCTGCATATTTCAAAGTCAGACCAAAAATAAAAACTGGACGTTAGTAAAACCCTCTAATAATAAAAAGAAAACAATTCGACATTCTTACGCTATTGGATAAAAAAAAAAAAGTAGGTTTGAAGATTACTGCTGTTCATCTTGACTTTGATCTAAATAATGTAGATCTTATGCTTGTTTCATGCATTAAAGTGCATTCAATTCAAACCATGAAGAGAAATATATGCTCTTTTATGGAAATAGTGCCTTTTTTGATGCCGGATCCGTAATAGAGTATAGTTTGATGCATTCAAGAATCCTAAGTTAACCTAGCAAAAAAAAAAAAAAAAAAATCTGTGCTCTAAAAAAGGCAATTGCATATGCATGAAGGATTTGACTGTGGCCCAATAATATAAAAAAAAGATGTCAATAGTGATGAGAGTTATTTTTTCTTTCATTCTTTCACTTCCATTTTCTTTTTTTTTTTCTCTATTAAAGATGGTAAAATCCCTTTATACACAAGAAATAGAAGCGCGCTTAAACCAGCACAGGACATTCATCAACTTCTTTCATCACCAAAGCAAAAAATCTCCCGATAAAATCTTTGTACGTTATTTTCTAAACGGAAAATATCAAACCATGACCTATGGACAAGTAGACCGTATGTCGACCCATCTAGCTTGTCAATGGAGATCTGAACTAACCCATGAGACAAGTGTAATTTCTTTTTTGGGTACAAATGGCACACAGTATCTCTTGACCGTCTTGGCTCTTTTAAAAATAAACAAGCCTCTCTTGCTCATCTCACCACGTAATTCGGATGCGGCCAATGCCAATCTATTGGAAACCACTGGATCCAAGCTTTGTATCATCACTCCAGATCAAGCACATAAGCCTTTGGGCATCCGAACCAAGGTCGTCGAGCCCTTCGAAAGATGGATGCATGAGCCCCTGGATTCTGATTGGACACCTGTTTTCGACGAACAACCAAATGAAGCTGCATTAATTATTCACAGGCAAAAAAAAAAAAAAACTACTCAGCCCAATATTGTTATTTATCAAAAATAATATATATTTATAGTTCAGGAACCACAAGATTTCCAAAACCTATCTACTTGAGTCATCGATACATATTTTATTTTTCACTCCTTTATGAGGCTATCAAGGAACAAAATTCAAACGGGATAAATTCAAAAGATGTTATTCTTTCCTGTGCTCCCTTGTAAGTTTTTTTTTTTTTTTTTTTTTTTTTTTTTTTTTTTTTTTTTTTTTTTTCTTTCGTAGCTAAAATTTCTTGTAAAGATTCCATGCTTTTGGTTTTTCTTCTCTAGTGATTGCCGTGACTTCAGGAGCCAGTCTTGTCTTTTTAGAAAAAAGTGCACCTTCTCAAGAAAATATTGATATTGCACTTTCCGTTAACCGGGTCACCTTTTTTATGGTTCTTCCTATTCTATTGGAAGGCATGGTCCCTTATTTGACCCAAAAGCAAGATTTTACAAGCATGCGTCGATTGAAATACGCCATCTTTGGTGGCGCGCCACTCAAAAAGGAAACCGGCCTTTGGTTTCAAAAACATCAAATCAACGTAAGAAACACAATGGGAGGTACCGAAATGGGTCTCGTCATGACTTCCAGTTTAGCTAACAATGGGGATTGGTTCTCGATAAGGCCTTTTGTGGTAGACTCCAACGGGTTGCCTTATTGTAAATTTGAATCGATTGGAAATGATTTCTATCATCTTTACCTGCCTGGTGATTATCCTCAGCTGGCCTTGGGTGTGGCCAATCGACCAGACGGTGGCTATTCTACCAACGATCTGTTCAGGATGGTTGACGATGGTTATGATTATGTGGGCCGATTGGATGATTTGCTGGTTCACGAAAATGGTGAGAAGACAAATCCGATACCGATCGAGGCCTGCCTTCGTCAGAGTCCGTTTGTGAAGCAGGCAGTAGTCTTGGGTCATCAAAGGGAATGTACAGCAGCTCTGGTCGAACTTGACATGGACCATGCGATACAACATGATCCCCAAGAGATCTTGAAGGGTGTTCATGCAGCGGTGGAGCAAGCCAATAAGGAATGTCCAGATCATAGCAGGCTCTTGCCTCAGATGGTCAGAATCTTACCGCTCAATCAATCTTTGCCCTGTACAGACAAGGGCACCATCAAACGCAAGATCTTGTTAGAGACCTATCAGTCGACAATAGAGACCCTTTACAACAACCTATCGAGTGCTCCGACAAATGATACAGTGGATTTTTTGACCCAGGCTGTGTCTGACGTTCTCGGTCTTTCTCTGGTTGTCGAGCCCAAGCGGTCCTTGTTTGATCTCGGCCTCAACTCGTTGACGGCCGTCCAGCTTCGTCATATATTGGTCAAAAGATTCGGTCCTCTCCCACAGAACTTTCTGTACCGGTATCCGTCAGTATCTGCCATCCATGATTTCCTGTCACAAAAGACCACCGAGAACTCCTCTCAAGTCCAAACGCAGCTTCTGGCTCACTCCTATATCGAGCGTGCTCGTAGCGAATTCTCTGTCGTCACCAAAAAGAGCACAAGAAAGGAAACCGTTCTCTTGACAGGCGCCACCGGATCCCTGGGATCCTTTCTTTTGCGCGATTTATTACAAGACAGTCGAGTCAAAAAGATCTATTGCCCCGTCAGAGGCTCTAATCGACTCAAGGAGGCCTTTAGCTCGCGATACCTGGACCCTTCTTTATTAGAAACCGACCGTTTAGAAATCTTGAATATACGATTGAACGAACCTCTTTTGGGACTGAGCCATAAACGCTACCAGGAGCTTAAAGAGGAGGTCGACGTGGTGCAACATTGCGCTTGGCTTTTGGATTTCAATCGAGATCTTCAACATTACGATCAGGCTTGTATCGCGCCCTTTTATAACCTGATCCGATTCGCTTATCGTGAGAAACCAATGCATTTTTATTTTGTCTCAAGCGTAAGTGCCAGTGCTCGATTGTCCCATATAAAGGAAGAGCCGTTGCCGTTGGACGCCGGTGTGTGTATGCCGATGGGTTATGCGCAGTCGAAATTTGTCTGTGAGAGCCTGTTGAATTATTTGGCTAGCGAGAAGGGAATGCCTTGCTTTATTCAACGCTTGGGACAGGTCTGTGGGGATTCGGTGCATGGTGCCTGGAATACGTCCGAACAGTTCCCGTTGATGATGATGGCGGGTGCTCGGATGCACAAGATGCCGGCGTTGGAGAGTCACGTGGACTGGATTCCTGTGGATTATGCTTCGGCTGTGATTGCAGATATCATGATGGGACAAGAGACACATTTGGTTTATCATGTAGTGAATCCTCAGGCAGAGACCTGGGCTGGTCTATTGAAGGCAATGCGGTTGTGTGGTATTTCGTTTGATACGGTGGATCCTCAAGAATGGTTGGAGTCACTGGATAGCGAAGATCCGGCTTATCGATTGATGGCTTATTTCGAAAGCGCGTTCAAGACAAAGATGAAAATGCCAGTGTGGGAAACAGCACAAACAAATCAAGTAACGGAGGTTCTTAAAAGAGTGCCCATATTAGACGCTGAACTTTTAAAAAAATATTTAAATTATTGGAAATCGATTGGTTTTTTTTAAAAAAAAAAAAAAAAAAAAAGAATTAAAAAACAAGTGTATATGCTTTTTTATTATTATAATGTACAAAAAGAAGTGAGAGTATAAACATATTTCTAGCGTCTACCTTTTCTTCTAAGATAGACCAAGCCTAAAAAGACCAAAGAATTAAATATGAAGAAAGCAAACAAGATACCAAAGTTTCTCCACTTGTGAGCAGCATTCCAACCCATATTTGTTTCATAAAACTCTGCACCCGATTTGTAAGTACAATAACCACACATCTCTGTATCATCTGGATTGGAAATATAACCTGTGGCATAAGTCATAAACTGGCTGGTGTATTCGCCACATGTTTGGCCGGCTGGAGGGGAGAACCGGACCAGATCAGAATCGGAACACTCCACCGTTAGATCACCCAATTCGTTCACAGCCAGACCTTCAATGTAATAATGGAAAGGATCAAGCCAGTACATCCAAGAACTCCAGAAATGAGGCATGGCAGACGGAGATTGCATCAGACCACAAAAGAGAATCAAGATTGACATAAATAACGGATTCATCACAGCGGCCATCGTGGGCAGTTCAGCAATCGCAGCAATTACAAAACCAAGTGTGACAGCCCAACAGACAAGCACAACAAATGTAATATAAAAGTAACCACAAGCTTCGGCCGTGTTTCGCATACCTGCCGTCCAATAAAAGCCACACATGTAAGCAGCAGCGAAAAAGATAATATAAGGCAGTTCAACCAAAATGGCCGACAGACCAAACGGAAGCCAACCATAATATCTGGATGCGTACTCACGACGGAAATATATTCGTTCAATCATAAATTTGGGTTGAGCCAAAATGATCATGACCATGGCCATAATAAAGGTACTAAAGAGCGCAAAGACCTTGTAGAGCATATCCGAAGAAGAATGTCCCAGTTTCCAAAAGGTGAAACCTGTGATGAGTGAGGTAAACATCAAATTCAAAAAACGACCAATGTTGTATTGAGGTGTACGCCAGTAAGCAAGTGACATGCGCATAAAGACCAAACGAAACTGGGTGGCAAAGGAAGTCGCATAAGTGTGTGCTTTACGTGTCGGTTTCTTGTTTGCCATTTGATCAATCTCGTCCAGTTCGGCCGCCAGTTCTCTTGATTCCTTGGAGTTTTGCCAGACATCGGCCCAGTCCTGAGTGGCCTTTCCGGCTGTGCCTGCACCGACGACCTCCAAAATGTATTCAGCAGGGTTCGCGTCTGGTGAACAGATCGGCCCTCCGTTGCGTTCAAAGTAGTCAATCATCTGGCGCGAGTCCTTGCCGATCTCTCCGTGATAGGCTGTACGTCCACCACGCACCAATAACAGCAGATGGTCAAAGTGTTCAAAGAGAATAGCCGAGGGTTGATGAATAGTACAGAGCACAGGCCATCCCGAGTCTGCCAGTTTACGAATAAAGCGAATGATATTGAAAGAAGACTGTGCGTCCAGACCAGACGTAGGTTCATCCAAAAACAACAACTGTGGCTTGCCCACTAATTCCATACCAATCGTCAGGCGCTTGCGTTCCTCAATCGAGATACCAAATCCAGAATCGACATCACCAATCTGAGCATCACCAATATCGACCATCTCCAATAACTGGATAATCTCTTCCACATAATCGTACTTTTCTTGCTGTGATACGTCGGCAGGTTGACGCAGACTGGCTGAGAACCTCAGAGCCTCACGCACTGTGACCTTGGGCTGATGAATATCCATCTGTTCACAATATCCAGTGATTCTCTCAAAATCGTTCATCAGACTTTCTCCGTTCAAGTAGACATTACCCGAGATTTTACCAATCGTCTTTCGACGAGCCAAGACATCTAAAAGCGTCGTCTTTCCTGCACCCGAAGATCCCATCAGAGCCGTCAGATGACCTGGTTTGACAATCCCACCAATATCATTCAACAATTGCAGAGATCCTCCCTTGATAGGAACCGTATAATCAATGTGTTGCCAAGAAAAGGTGGTACCTGTCGAGATCTTGTCCATGTTCACCGTCTTTTGTTGACGTCTACGTTCGTCTTCTTCTTCTGCCGTGCGAGGCTTGGGTGCCCTTCCGGGTAAATAGAGTTTGGTCAATGAAGCAGCCTTGTTAATACCTCCCCATTCCATAGCCAGGGCAGTCAAGAGAGTAAAGAAGAGAAAGAAGGCGACTACTACTACGAAATCGGGGGCCCAGAGTTGCCAGGTCTTATAATCAAAGGTGGCTAGGAGATAGTCGTCGCCTAGAACATTCGGGTTACCAGCAGTTCCTCCCTGCATCGTACACACCTTGTGGTTCCAGTCATCGTAGCTGGGGCCGTAGGGGATCGCGTTGGATTCACAAGAGTAAACTTGGCCTTGCATCTCGTTGGACAAGAGCGTCTTGTAGGCGTAAGTGATGGGGTTGATGTAATAAATCCAAAACAACCAAGGATGCATCTTATTGTAAGGAATGGTGTAACCCGTGTAAGATGTGAGTGCGATCAACAAGACGCCGGTGATTTGTGTGGCTAAAAAGAAGCTGGAGGTGATGGCACCAAAGAATCGGAAGAAGCCGTTCATACACATGTTGATGAAAAAGAGGGTGACAAAGTAGGTAAAGAATCGACCGGCAGATAAGTTGAGTCCCATCATGAAATAAGAACAGATTTCAAATAAAAGGACTATAAAAAAAAAGTTTATATTTGTTATCATCATCATTATTTTTTTTACCTTGAGCAATGGCATAGGGAACATCCATGATGACTTGAGCAATATAAAATGCAGAAGGTCTGTAAAGAGCATATTGCTTGTGTTTTTCAAGAATAGGTCTACCCGTCAAGAAACGAACCAGTTCAGATTGTGAGATAAAGGCATTGAACAACACGGCAAAAAAGAGAGCACCACCACGAGAAAAGGCACCTGTGGCTGTCAGTGGGATAGCAAAGAAACAAGAAGCGGTGATTAGTGATTGAATGAGAATGGTACCATAACGAGAGATCAAAGCTTGGCTGTCCTTAATCAACAAGTGGTATTGACGGATGGTCAGAGCTTTGACTTGCTGATAAAAGGAGGCGATATAAGGTGACTTTTTTGACGCGCGTTTCTGATGTTCTTCTCGGATGGCATCTTCAAAGACACCAGCCTTGTTTTCCTTTTGTACAAGTTCCTTGTAATCATTAAAGTCTTGAATCATCTGTTGGTGAATATCTGATTTCAAATAGTGGCTTTGGAATTCAGAGGCGTGTGTGGGCACCCTGTTTTCGAATCCGGGTCTAAACTCGCGTTCAAGAGGATTACATAAGCCGGTCAGGAAATCAGGCGTAGACTTTCTTGCAGGACAATAAAATCCCAGGGACTCAAAGTAGGATTTGGCAGCAGAAGTGGGGCCAAAAAAGATACACTGTCCTTCGTCCAAAACTAAGACCTTGTCGAATGTGTTATAAATATTGTTAGACGCTTGATAGAGTGTGGCAATAGTTGTGATATCAAACACGTCTGTCATAATCCTGAGTGAGCGCACATAGTCAAGAGCAGAGGCAGCATCCAGACCTCGTGTGGAACAATCCCAACAATTGATAGTACTTGAAGCGGTCATTTGCTCCGCAATCGATAGCCGTTTGCGTTCTCCGCCAGACAGTCCACGAACAAAGGCATTGCCGACCATCGTTTCCATCTGTTTTGTCAAGCCCAACATATTACCAAGCATATAGAGCACGCGGTCCACAAAGTCAGCCTTGCTTTCTGCTGGAAGTCGCTGGCCTGGGGTCTTGGTTCTCAATGCAAACTGAAGTGTCTGTTTGGTAGTAAGGGTTGGATAATGCTGATCTTCTTCTTCATTGTAGCACACTTGGCCCTGGTAACGTTTTGAGAATACTTGAGGATCAATACCACCATAACTGACGGTACCATCTATTCTGGTATAAGATCCACGCATATTTGCAATTACTTTGAGAAACGAACTACAACCAGCACCAGGGCGACCAAGAACGAGTAACATTTCACCATCTCGACAACAACCAGTCAAGTTATCCAAGATCACTTTTGTACTTGAATCTTTCTTTTTGAATATCTTATAAAAGTTAAACACGGACAAGATATTACTGAGCACAGTCGGAATCGTAAACGCATCAGCACCGAGACCCTAAAAAAAATCTTTAGTTCCTTTACTGCGCCCTATTTTTTTTAGTGTTACCTCTACATGAAGGTTTTCCCACAAGACACCCAAATGCTTTCGTTTCTTTCCGTTCGCATCCAATTCTTGAGATACGCCATGTAAAAACTCACTCAAATTGAACTCATCTGTATTTCCTTCTTCTAATCTAGAAGGTGACGTCTTTTGGCTCAGGGCCGTCAATTCGCGTCGAAGTTCTTCATATTGAATCTTGGCCTCTGTGTAACACATGTTAATCTTTGAACAGAAAAACAAAAAAAAACAATAATTTACCTTTCACGTTCACTTGATCCACTTCAACTTCTCCATAAGTTTCTCTTCTACCAAGTGGAACACCTTCAATCGTACTCGTCGATGAGACTTCTTGAACTTTTTGGAACTCTATGGATTTTTGATCCATTTCCAAAGAGTATTTTTCTTCCATTTTATGGAAACCTAAGAGAAAAAAAAAAAAAAAAACGAAAAAACCAAGATAAAGAAAGAGCACAGACTATTTATATTACTTCTTTTTTTTTTATCAGTCCTTCATTTTGCTGCGGTGCTACCTCACTTCTCCTTTCTTGATCTCTGAGATCAATGTTCAAACCAACTCTAGAATTTTATTTTGATTGGATAGATATACTGTTCCAATCTTTTTCTTCGGGAATCAATCGTTCGTTTTGCGCGTGATCGAAACATCGGATTGTAATTTTTCCGTATGTAGTGAGAACGGTAAATTTTGTCACTTTCCAAAAAATTAATGGTACTAACCCAAAAATGATTGTCTCTTTTTGTCTAGAGATTTTGTCCTTTTGAAATAAAAGAAATTTCATAATAAGTTGGATCAAATTGACCTGAAAATGATGTGTGTGTGTGTGTGTGTGTGTGTTTATTTCAAAACGATTATAATGGAGTTTTATTATAACATTGAATGATTTGTCGCTTAGAATGATTGGCAAAGTTTTATAGAGTTTCAGCAGGTATGTCATCACATGCCTCAGCAATTCTGTCATGCAGTTATCCATCACCAAATAACTTTTTTAGATCTTCATTAAGATCCAAGGTATCAAGCAGAACACTCATGAATTTGATAAAGTGCGCAGTTATCATGCCTTTTGATATCGATTCTGAACTATCTTGGGCGCTACTCTTTTTATTATTATCAAAATACACTGTAGCTGGTTCTTCTGTAATAAACTAACCTGTAGTATGGTTTTTTCCCTTTGCTACTTTTCTTTCTTTCTTTTTTTTTTTTTTTTTTTTTTTTTTTTTTTTTTGATGGTAGCCTCTTTATCGCTGCATGAATGGCGCAAGATGCATATATAGCTCCAATGATCGTATGCGATAGGGTCTTTGTTTTAGTTGTCTTCACTATGGCAGGTATTCCAGTATCTGTCCTGGCCCAATTATTTCTCAAATTTATATGAAATCCGCAGCTTCGTCGATAAAGGTACAGTTTTTTGTAAAGTCTGCATCAGAATCTTTCCATTTCATCAACTATTCATATCTCGTCTCTAAGTTATCAGCAGAGTTTCTAGCTTCGGGTTCAAATGTAGGTTTCTTGATCGTCACAAGCATATTGTTCCTCAGGTGGTGATTGAGTTGCGTATTGGAAATAGAAAAGCCCATAAGCTCTTTAGATAGCTCACTGATAATATCTTCAGAATAAAACTGACGATCCTTATCAAGTAGTTCTCAAATATGCGTCTCGCGTTCAGTTTGTGAAAGAGCTTGGGCGACCAACATTATTTTTTTGAAGGTTTGTATGACACTTCATTTGTTTCCTGATAACGTTTCCACCATCGCCGGGCAGTGCGAGGCTCAACACCAAGCTCTTTTGAAGATCGAGATATCCTTCCTCTTTCTTCAGCACTTTATAACACTCGTTTTATAAACACCTCTCTTGCATTATCGCTATAATCATTATACACACTCTGCTTTAATTTGGTTTCATGACGGCTTTTGGCTCTACACCATCGCTTTGCTTTACATTTTTTTTCTTCAATAGATGTATTTCGTTCGAAGACTGTGAATATAATGATGATAATGAAGAAATTGATGCAGAGAGGGTAGGTGATGATAGGAAATTCTCAAAAGAAGTAGGCACTGGAGTTGTGCAGACTTCTGCGTTGCTAAGCGAATACGAGTCGACTACACCTTGAATATTCTTTTTGTGTTTCTGAATTTATAATGGGGTTTTGATAACCCTGGCATCATAGAGTAAAGAAAGCTAAACGGAACTATTAATATTAGCTCTCTTTATCACGAACGTCCTTAACATATCTTAAGTTGAAAAGTGATTCTAATATTGGTCTCACATCAGATAATAGTAACGGACTTGTGGGGAGTTGAACCACTACACAATTATATTGATAGCTTTAGTCTTATACCTCTTCCATGCAACCTAAAGTTTGATATATCCGTACATCTCGTTGCTTGTCCTTAATGCACTCAGCCTTCTTTATTTGAATTTGTTCCAACAATTCATCCATATCTTTCATTGAATTCCACTGAACTGTGTCGTGTTTGGTCATTCATTGTATCTTTATTTATTACATTCTACCTCACCTAAAGGATACGTCAGACTGTATAATTAAGAGCCGGGTTATATATACCAGAATTTCCTTTCCAATTTAATAGTTCGTTTCTCTTCTATAAAAAAAAAAAAGGGAGATAATTCTCAACGATACATTAGAGAAATAAATTCTACCTGTACGGATTTTTTTCCAAGATAGAAATGTTGCTGTCTGAATGCCATCATTTGTTTGTTTGTTTTTTTTTTTAAAAAAAAAACAGCCATTATCCTTGTATTTTACCTGCTCAGCATAATACCTAGTTAGATTATAAAAGCAAATCATTTATAAAAAAACCCTTATTTTTTTAGGTTCGGTAATAAATTTCCGCGACCCTCCGTACAAATATGATTGCTTTCCGCAAAAAAAAAAAAAAAAAAAAAAACCTACGATATTTGACGTAAATCAACGGAAAATCTTCTACCGTGAAAAAGAATCGTATATATCACATTGTAATACAAGAAAAGGAATGATAAAGCTGTGAAACCAGCTAAGAAACCCTTTTGGGTCTATTAAATATCTATTTTTCATCCTTTTTTACATTTGATGGATTCAACGTTTCATGGTTCAACAAATTACAAAAATTTTGGATTACTCAGCAATCAGAGAAGTACCAAGATACCTTTGTACCTAGGGTGAAGTACATTGTACCTTGAGTATTTATATTTATAGGCCTTGTTTTGAACGTTTCTTTGTACGAGTATATCTTTAATCTTTGGAATCTGAAGCTTTGTACCCAAAAGACGCCCAAAATGTATCTATGCGTGACACTACACATACATATGTAATTGGAAAATTCCTAACAAAGACTGTTGAGAAATTTATTCTCTCGAGTGAAGGATTGTCATTAACGGCAACCACTCGTATTACCTTGTCGTCTAAAATTAAAAAAAGAATTTGTCTAAAATAAATAAATAAATCGTTGAAATAAAAAAAAAAAATTCGAAAACTAAGTGAAGGTATTGTAACAGGGCTAAATCTACAAAAGATGTTGTTTTAAGGACATATCAATGATAAATGAAGGTGTATTCTGATGTTCTTAGATGAATGCATGTGATTAGGAACTGGTGAAGTGATCTGCGAGAATCTAAACATAGAAGGACATTGGTAAGGCAAGTTGCGCTTATTATGTGTCTGTTTAATGATTCGAGGAATAAAATTTCGGAGCTGATCTTGTGCTTGCCACAATGTTGAATAGACCTGAAACTGACAGCTTTTTATTTTTTTTTTAAAATCAATTTAACAGGGGATGAATCGTTTTTTAGTATCCATGGCTAGATTTCCGTAGCAAGTACCAATGGGCGCGCTTGAAGTAGTATATTGTAAAACAGGCTGTTAAAAAAAAAACTTATTTCTTTAAACTCTAATCGAAGAAAATTAAAATAGAGAGCAATTACATTATTTTAAAACCATCTTCTTAAACAGTAAAAAGTCGATCCATCTAGAAGGAAATGGCACTCAAAATGATTACAGGGTAACTGTGTTGACCAGTACAAAAAAAAAAAAAAAAAAAAAAAAGAAAAGTGATTAAATAGTTTACTAAATTCATATTTTCACAAAAGTGCTTTTTTTTTTTTTTTTTTTTTTTTTTTTTTTTTTTTTTGCAAGTTATAAAACTTCCAATGTCAGTTGCTAAATCAAAGGCTAATCAATGTATGAGAAAATTGAATTCGGAGCACGATGACAATGACAAGAATATAACAGGGCCCTCAAACTTTAACAAAAGCTTACCCCCTATAACGACAAAGGCGTTTTTTCATGGAAAGGTGTTTGAAACGACTCTATTTCGTGATTTATTTAATGCTGCAAATACAGAATACGTTATCATCTTTTTTTGTGATTATGACTTGTAATAAGTAAAATGCACCAAGATACTTTTTATATTTACTTTCTTATAGTACAAAACAATCTAAAGGGGATCTTTTACAAATTCAGTAAGGAAAGAATAAATTTATCAGCTTTTTTAAATTTTTTTTTGAAAGTAAAAACTATTCAAAGCTCTTGGAGCATAGTATAGTACCTGTTGTGGTAACTCATGATCAACCTGAAATTCATCATGCATATGCTACGCCTAATTGTACAAATGACAGCCTGGAGTTTAATCCTGAGTTTATTTTGATATCTGATTCAAACCGCTTGATATCCACTGCTTTTGGATCCATCAATGTGAATAGAAACACTATACAAAGATCTACACATATTATTGACAGTCAATGCAAGTTAATGTTTAGTCTTACTATTCCAAATCATAAACCGCTTCTTCCAATGGAAATTATTTTAAACGCAATTGATCAAACATGAATGAAATAAGCAAAAAAAAAAAAATAAATAAATAAATAAATAAAAATAAAAAATAAAAAACTTTATTTGTTTGATTAAAACAAGTCAGAATAAATAAATGATTTCTATTAAAATGATAATTTAAGTTTCCAATAAGATCCTCTTTAAAAGTCGTTCCATTCGTAACCCTTGAACATCTTTTCGGCTTCGGCATCATTAATCCAAAAAAGATCATCTTCGGTTGCTTGAGGATTGGTCTCTTGGGGAGTTTCAACGAGTTTGACTTCGACTTCATAGTTTGTTTCGGCTTTAGGATCACCATGCTTGACAACGACAGCAAGATAAGATGGTTGAGCTTCCTGAGCAACAGCAGATTGAACAGCAGCTTTTTCAACATTAGCAGAGGCGGAAGCACTTGGTTTGGCAGAAGCAGAGGCGGAAGCCATGGAGGAAGCAGCACGCTTGTTCTTCTTGACAGCGGAAGCACTTGGTTTGGCAGAAGCCTTCATGGAAGCAGAAGCCTTCATGGAGGCAGAGGGCTTAGCAGAAGCCTTGATTGAAGCGGAAGCCATAGAAGAAGCTGCGCGTTTGTTGTTCTTCTTGACAGCAGAAGCGGAAGCCTTCATGGAAGCAGAAGCCTTGGCAGAGGCAGAGGGCTTAGCAGAAACCATAGAAGAAACTGCGCGTTTGTTGTTCTTCTTGACAGCGGAAGCGGAAGCTTTGACAGAAGCAGAGGGTTTAGCAGAAGCCTTCATGGAAGCAGAAGCCTTCATGGAAGCAGAAGCCTTCATGGAAGCAGAAGCCTTCATGGAGGCAGAGGGCTTAGCAGAAGCCTTGATTGAAGCGGAAGCCATAGAAGAAGCTGCGCGTTTGTTGTTCTTCTTGACAGCAGAAGCGGAAGCCTTCATGGAAGCAGAAGCCTTGGCAGAGGCAGAGGGCTTAGCAGAAACCATAGAAGAAACTGCGCGTTTGTTGTTCTTCTTGACAGCGGAAGCGGAAGCTTTGACAGAAGCAGAGGGTTTAGCAGAAGCCTTCATGGAAGCAGAAGCCTTCATGGAAGCAGAAGCCTTCATGGAAGCAGAAGCCTTCATGGAGGCAGAGGGCTTAGCAGAAGCCTTGATTGAAGCGGAAGCCATAGAAGAAGCTGCGCGTTTGTTGTTCTTCTTGACAGCAGAAGCGGAAGCCTTCATGGAAGCAGAAGCCTTGACAGAAGCACTGGCTCTCTTGACACCAGAGGCAGAAGCGGAAGGCTTAACGGATGCCATGGAGGAAACAGCACGCTTGTAGTTTTTGTAGTTCTTCTTGACAGCGGAAGCAGATGCGGAAGCCTTAATAGATGCAGATGCCTTAATAGAAAGAGATGCAGCACGATTGTTTACCTTGACGCCAGAAGCGGAAGGCTTAACAGAGGCCATGGAGGAAACAGCACGCTTGTAGTTTTTGTAGTTCTTCTTGATAGCAGAAGCAGAGGCAGAAGCCTTAGCAGAAGCCCTCACTGAAGCACTGGCTTTTTTGACACCAGAGGCAGAAGCGGAAGGCTTGACGGATGCCATGGAGGAAACAGCACGCTTGTAGTTTTTGTAGTTCTTCTTGACAGCGGAAGCAGATGCGGAAGCCTTAATAGATGCAGATGCCTTAATAGAAAGAGATGCAGCACGATTGTTTACCTTGACGCCAGAAGCGGAAGGCTTAACAGAGGCCATGGAGGAAACAGCACGCTTGTAGTTTTTGTAGTTCTTCTTGATAGCAGAAGCAGAGGCAGAAGCCTTAGCAGAAGCCCTCACTGAAGCACTGGCTTTTTTGACACCAGAGGCAGAAGCGGAAGGCTTGACGGATGCCATGGAGGAAACAGCACGCTTGTAGTTTTTGTAGTTCTTCTTGACAGCGGAAGCAGATGCGGAAGCCTTAATAGATGCAGATGCCTTAATAGAAAGAGATGCAGCACGATTGTTTACCTTGACGCCAGAAGCGGAAGGCTTAACAGAGGCCATGGAGGAAACAGCACGCTTGTAGTTTTTGTAGTTCTTCTTGATAGCAGAAGCAGAGGCAGAAGCCTTAGCAGAAGCCCTCACTGAAGCACTGGCTTTTTTGACACCAGAGGCAGAAGCGGAAGGCTTGACGGATGCCATGGAGGAAACAGCACGCTTGTAGTTTTTGTAGTTCTTCTTGACAGCGGAAGCAGATGCGGAAGCCTTGATCGAAGCACTGGCTTTCTTGACAGGAGCAGAAGCGGAAGGCTTGGAGGAAGCCATAGAAGCAGAAGCCATAGAAGCAGATTGACTGGCGAGTGCTCTTCTATACATTGCAGGGTGTACGGCCATGGATGCGCTGGCAGAAGCTGGGGCTGAAACTGAAGCGACTTTAGATTGTTGAGGGAACATGAGACTTTTGAAAAAATCGGCAATGTTGCGCTTGTCCATGTGGACTGATGCAGAAGAATTGGGTAAAGCAGAATAACTGAGAGAAGCTGAACTTCCAGCGGCATAGACAGCATGGGTTAATAAACAAGAAGCGGCGAAAGCAAGAGATAACTTCATAATTGAATAATAAGGTTAAGAAGGTAAAAAACACTGTTGTAGACAATTTCAGAGCTTATATATATACTTTTGTTCTGGATCAGCTTGAAGAATTTTATGCACTAAAATGTTATTCGCGATAATGGATCAAATTGCAACAGGAACGCAAAGTATTTTGGACATGTCAAAAAAAAAAAAGGGAGCTTAAAAAAGTGCCTGACAAACAGATCAAATTTCAATTCACATTCTTTATAGTGTAAAACCTTCTTTTTTTTCCATTGTTTTCTCTCTCTTTTAGAAAGCTTATGTTCTTTTCTACTTGAATGTTCCATCCCTTGTTTTAACAAAATATGTACACAAGAGTCTGAGATAAAAGTGTTTTATCACAAGTGTAAATATTCAAAACTCCGCCTTGAACTGTCTGACTGCACCTCTCTGATGATTACGTTCATTTATTTTTTTTTACCTTTACAACATCCCCAGAATGGTAATTAAAAGAGAATTAGGGAATCGTGTTTTGAGTGAAGTTATTTACTCGTTACTTTATAGTCTAACACGCTTCGCCCATACCTTACAGCCGTTCGCTCTACTTTGACTGCCGCACTTTGCTTGGACAATTTTGCCTCACAAGTAGCTGAAAGACACAACACTCCCGAAGTAGAATCAGGGTAAAGAGTGAATTAGAAATCTTAGTTAATTTCGCTAATGAAAATGGTTTGATAGAAAATCAAAGGAAGTCTTGATGAATCCTTTGGTCATTAGCCGTAATGAAAACGAAAAAGTACTCATAGAGCCTTCAGTTAACTCAGTACGCATCAGCATCAAGATTAAACAGGCAGATGACTTGGAGCGTATTTTGTGTCATAAATTCTCTCGTTTCTTAATGATGAGAGCCGAGAACTTTGTCATTTTACGTAGAAAGCCAGTTGATGTGAGTTTTAAAGAGAAAACAAAAAGAGAAATAAAACCTAATGATCATTACATGTAGGGCTACGACATTTCCTTTTTAATTACCAACAACCACACTGAACAAATGTATAAACACAAATTGGTCGACTTCATTGTTCATTTCATGGAAGAAGTCGATAAAGAAATCTCAGAAATGAAACTTAGTGTTAATACACGTGCAAGAACTGTTGCAGAGAGTTATTTAGTTCAGGTAAGACAATGTGGTATAACGATAATAGAAGCTCATTTTTTTTTAGTTTGCTTAATACAGTGTTTTGTATTTGAAAATACAATAAAAGGCGTTGTTTATCAGTGTCTAAGCCAATAATAAAAAAAAAAGCAGCAAATACACACTTTGGTTTTTTAATTGATAAACCGGATTTTCTTCTGATACCGCCTGGAGCTTTTTTTTTTACCAACAATCTTTTTCAGGCTGTCTTGATATTGTTGGGTGAGTCAATTAATTGGAATATTTGGATAGTCATGAAGACAAAAGTTTATGTAGAGATACGCGTACTATTGATGCTTGGTGTACTTCAAGATCACACCTCCAAAACGGGTGTGTGTAAAGAAAGATTGGCAAAAGGAGCATGAGCTTGGTTTTAACAAATAATGAAGCTACTATTCATGTTTAAGTGGAAGCTCACTGGACTGTTACCAAAAAGCTATTTAAGTTAGCTCGGTCTATTTTTTGATAGTTTTCTTTTACAAATTGAATTGATCTCTTTTTATCTTTTTTTTTTTTTTTTTTTTTTTTTTTTTTTTTTTTTTTTTTTTTTTTTAAAATTAAAAATATATTATCGCTGGTAAAATCGTACAGTCATTTTTTTTACCGCTTTTCAAAAGTAAAGTATTGATCCAATTTTTATAGCAAGGATAATCCGTATTTTTGATATTGCGCATTGATAGTGTGTGTATCTCTATACCAATACAAAAATTTCGATTAATTCAATCATCCAACAACACCAAAAAGAAGAGTCTTGACAATGCTAGAGATAAAAACAAAGATGACTAAAGTGAAAGTAGATGAAAGCAAATAGATTACCCGGGGCAAGAAGATAAAGATGAGGCCAATGATTATAGCTTACGCCCTATTGTTAGTAACCGCGTAAATAAAAAACAGTTGGACAAACAGTAAGACGACTTGAAGAATATTATTAATAACAAAAGCGTTCTAGATAGTGTCAAAGGGAAAGGATTGACAATTACACTATATCAAGAATAATATTTATTCATGTAGAAGTTACTGATAGTCGTTGAACAGCAATATTTTAGATCATTAAACACCTAACTCTCAATCGCTAATCTAGACTAGATAATATAACTTACTTGTGATCTATTGAGCTCTACTCTTTGAACTTGTATTATTCGAAGAAGGTTTTAAGGCTAAAGTGCCTGAGGATATGACTGCAAGCTACGATATTTATTGTTAGATAGCTTCAACTAGTGTTTTATGGTAAGCAATCGTTTAGGTGTTGATTGTATTTTGTCATTGTTAATAATTGGTTAAAATTTAATATATTTAGCGTTTATTAGACGGTTTGGTAAAGATTACGAGAAATATTTGTTATGAAAAGTGTTGTCAGAAGAAAATGATATTTTGTGCTCTTGAGCACAACTCTAAGCTCATACATACAAAAGCAGGCCAAGTTTCGGGCTATAACATCTTAATTCCTGAAGAAGATTCATAAAATATCCGATAAAATTTACATCTTGTATCTCGCTCTTCAATTCTATTATCATCATGATATTTAGTTATATCTACATGTAAATATTTAAATATTATCACAGTTACATTTCGTTTTATAATATATTTGCAACGGTTTTGTGATTTGTATCGGTGATGTGTTAATCGCTTGAGCTTTCTACTTATCGACAATACATTTCACTGATCACCCAGAGTACATACGGGACTAAAAACTTATTGATTGGTCGTACCAAAAATTAGATTTCATTTTCTAAGGTCGTACATATAGCCATACCTTTATGAGTTTATATACGAGTGTTTGAAAAGCAATGACAGTATATTGTTAGTGTATGCGAGCTCTTTTTATTGAATATAAAGAACGGGTTTTTTTTCTTAAAGAGCACAGTGTAACATATGAAGTTGACGTAATGCAAGACTTAGATGAAATGAGGCAAATCCATGGAAAAGGGGAGCTTAAGGGTGCCGTTTTCTTGGGCCAGGGAGGGCGGGAAAGAAATTAGAATCATATGAGCGGGAAAAGGTTTACAAAGAAGTGATTGGTTTATATTTCAAAAAAATGTGGGGTTAATGTTGGCTTTTTTTTTTTTTTTTTTTTTTTTTTTTTTTTTTGCTTTTTTAGTCCCTCCACAAGGTTTATGTTTGTACCACTTTCTTTTGTATAAAAAGAAGTTAAAAACTGGAAAAAAAAAGTTTTCTTTCAATTTTTGCACACTTTCTTCGCTGGCGATTTTTAATCTTTTTAACCAACATGTTTACGACAGAATCAAGAAAACGAAAGCAAGATGATATGAGCAAACTTAGTTCATCTATGCCTACCAATTGGTCAGATTTTATTTATTCATCGCCTTCATCGCCTTCTGTAGACAACGCTTTGTATGATCATTCAACTTTACAGCAAAGCCATGTAGAACCCAATAACGGAACAAATTCTCGTCGCCACTCTGTTGCTGTAGGAGAATTAGATTACCACTCATTTGACCTGAATATGCTGCCACACTTTCTGGACGAAAGACCTGTACATAAACGTGCCATGTCATTGAGGGAAGACGATCTGGTTCTAAACAATCCCTTGTTCTCTCCTAGTTTTCTCGAAGCATTAATGTCCGAAAATACAAGACCAAGGGGATTGTCTATTGATAACAGCGTCATCTCTGACTTTTCTCTTCATGACTTGTCAAACTCTGATTTGTTTAAATTTAACACGGACGAACAAACGATTACCCCTTCTGCAACGATTACAAACGAAATTAATTTAATGGCTGACTGGTTATTAGAGCAGGATGAACAACACATTCTGAAAAGGCAGAGGCGTACTACCGATTCACCCTTAGGCTCTTCCTCCTCCTCTTCTTCTTCACCACCTATCACACCCATGCAGCAGGTCTCCTTGGGATTCGAAGAACAAGACGATACCTCTCTTCAGCCTTTAATTCAAAACTATCTACTTCAAAAACACCAAAATTTCATTCCTGGTGAAAAAACGGTGACTATTTTGACCAGCAGGGTAGCTCAAAAAAGTTACGGAACTGAGAAAAGGTACCGAAACATATCACGAAAAAATCTCATTCTTTTTCTTACAGGTTCTTGTGCCCTCCACCTGCAACAATTTTAAAAGGTGCCAACTGGTGGACAACGGACAAATTGACCGATAAGAATTCGCCCAGCAACTTTAAATCTCAGACAAACGCTCTTCAATCGCCTAAACTTACGATACAAATTTCGGGTGAAACCATTCAACAATCGGGAACAATCGAATGGCAAGATTCGCATAGTGCAATCAGAGATAAGAAGTTGGTTGAGGATAACCTCACTACATTTGGAAGATGCGTATCTAAACAATTATTTATAAATGATGCTGATGAAAAGAGAAAGCGTGTTGAAGTCTTGGCAAATATACAATTAGCTAATGGGCTATCATTTGGTACCTTTCAAAGTAAAGGAATTAAGGTGATCAGTAAGCCTTCAAAGAAAAGACAAAGTGTAAAAAATATGGAATGTAGGTGAAACTAGTTATCATTTATCTTTATTTTATCTAAAAAAAAATAGTGTGTATTCATCACGGTACAACCATATCTTTATTTAATCGTATTCGGTCACAAACTGTATCTACTAAATATCTTGGTGTATCAACAAACCAATTGGATAACGCTAATGGCACATGCTTTGTGTCTAGAACTGGCACTTGGGATCCTTTTGTTATTTGGATAGTCGACACTTCTTGCACATCAGAAAATATCAATAAACCCAAGCATAATTCAACAAACCCCGACTATCCTCCTTCACCCGCTATCGCTCTGCAATCTTATTCTCCTCTTGCCATTCACTATAACCAGCCCGTAGTCCTCCAGTGTGTCACCACAGGCTTAGTAAGTCCTGTTATGATCATTCGCAAAGTAGACAAGCAGAGTCTTGTTTTGGGTGGTAACAGCGTAAGCCAATCGAGTCAAACCCAAACTTTAGGTGGTGAATGCAGTGACGAGACTTTAGGTGATCCTGTTTCTCAATTACACAAGGTTGCTTTTCAAATCGTTCAAGACCCCTCGTTCCACCAAGACAACACCCAGCAAGAAGATATAGTCCCGCGTTGGAAGATTCCTCAGTCCAGCCATCCGGTCACTTATTTGGCTTGTTTGAACGACGTGGTTGGTATGCACAAGACAACATCTACACGTGATTTGGTTCCTCAATGTCAAGAGCAACTACCTGCTGAACCTTGGTCTGACCTCGTACCTAAGGAGCCTCTTCGCCGACTGAGTAACAGCGAGTCAAAGGGGCGTCGCGGCAGTTTGGGAAAATCTTCAGGCTCCTTGGTGGATGGGCTTGAAGGAGCGTGTTGGACAGAAGATGTTTCGGATGCAGCAGTGTGGACCATTGTCGGAACTGATAGTGCAAGTTACACTTTCTGGACCCCTCCAGATCGTCAACCCACTTCCATCTCTTCCTTTCCTATTCTTCACCAGGTAACAAAGCAGGGTGATTATTTGATTATGTCGGGAGAAAACTTTAGCCATGATATGGAAGTTTGGTTTGGTGATATCAAATCGTCGCTGACAGACTACATATCAGGAGAATCCATTCACTGCAAAATCCCTGTAATAACACATAGCCCAACAATTGAACAAGACGATCCTACAACTAAAAAGATACCCTTACTCCTTGTTCGCGGTAATGGCGTTGTTCATAAAACGAATACTTACCATATTTTATGATCATGTTTATGTTTTTGTACTTTATAAAAAAAAAGCTTATTTATCTTAAAATGCGGGGCAGTGCTCTTTAAATGTATTCGTATTTATTGTTTTTACGATATATCTCTTGAAGTGTGGGGTGAAGTCCAGTACTATATCTGCTTACATCAGATGGTGATGGTGATGAATGTATTGTGAATGAAGGTGGTGGCTCTATGTGAAGATTTTGCTCAAAATAAGCATCAATGGTAGAGTCTCTCGAAGGCAATTTGACAGGTTCGATACTCTTTATACCCGTTCGCATGTTTTCCTGAGGCAAATATTCGAATTTGAGTACTCTGGAATCTTTTGAAGTCTTTTTGAACTGTATTGCGCTAAGCACATCTACTTTGTTTCTTCAACATTAAAAATAACAAAATATCATTCTTCTTTTTCGTACCTGCTTCTTGTAATACTGGATTGAAAGAAAGCCTATCAGCACGCGTTCTACTTCTATTGGCCAAGATACATGTGCACAGAGTAATGCCTAAAATGATAATGACACCAATAATGGATCCGCCTATAATGACACCGGTATCTGTCGCGTTCAATTTACTAGAAGATGCGAAATTAGAAGCAATAGCAGAAGAGCTTGTCGTCAAAGAAGAAGCAATGTATGACCCTATTGACTACCTATTAGTTATTGGGTCTTGTAGAATTTCTTTACTCAATATAACCTGTGGTTGTAATAATACGCTGTGAGGATGTTGTTGTTGAAGAGGAATCGGTCGCATAAAGTCCACTAAAATCAAGGCTTTCAAGGTCTGGTAAAACACTAGTAGTTGATGCAGAGGCTTCGGCAGTAAACACTGTTTGTCCTATAATAACTGTTACCAGTGCTATCAATTTTTTAAAGCTATTATTAATCGGTTGATCATTACTTGAAGTGATCTGGCCACCGAGTGTTTGTGCTATGAGACGCATGTTCAAATCTGTACTCTTTAAAAAAAAAAAAGGCGTACCTTGAATTAATTTGGCTACAAGTAGTACGATAAATAACCAGTAACTGGGCATAGAGAAGAGTGAAATAAAGACGGAAGAAAGAAGAAAGAAGTTTCTAATTCGTACCTGGCTACACCCATTGCTCCACTTTAAAGTTTCCATTTTCTTTTTTAAAAGAGAGATTATTATTTAAATAATAAAGGACACAACGTGAGTATATTAAAGATAATTAGACAACTTTCTAAACCCAAGAAAAAATGAAAAATCTTGGCGTTTGTCTGTCAATGATTAATCTTAATTGGTTACATACTCTTTATAACATGTTAAGAGAAATTGACAACTTTTTTATAAAGTTTATTGTGTGTGGTGAACGTGTTCTTTCAATAATTATATTTTTATACATTTAAACTAATTTTATTTTCATAATTATGAAGACTGATCTTCAGGGTAATCACCATAAGCTTGCTGTGGATAGTAATACGGAGGATACATTGGAGCATTGACTCCATAGTAAACCATTCCGTTGGCTTCATACAGAACAGGCACGCTAGGGTAATAGTAACTATTGCTTGGGATTTGGTTCGCTTGGTTACCATAATCGTAAGATGTCATATGACCGTGTGGTGGTTGGTATAACGGATATGCCATCGTGTATAAAGACTGTCCGTCTGGACCATATGAGACCATGGGTGCATAGCTGTGATTCATTCCACCGTTCATTGCTCCTGCATGGGTATAAAATGCTGGCATACAATGCGCTTGGCTATAATGAGCTTGGCTTACACCAGGGATAAACTCAGGTCGATATACACCTTGTATTTCATAATATTGTCCGCCGGCGGCCATTGTATCATCAATCGTTTTGTCAGGTGGTGCGATACCAAAGACCATTTGATTTTCAAGCCAATCAGGGTCATCTTCATCGTCAAGCACGATTTTCACGTCAGAATCATCATGGGTTGATGTAGCAGCAGTAGTTAAATCGGGTGATTCTTCTGTCGATGGAGCCGTGGTTCCGCCGTTTGAGATGGCTTCTTGGTTATTGTAATGGTAGTCATAATTTGCATTGTCGTTTTCATAGTTCGGCATTTTATTGATCTCCGATGAATCTTCCAGTAAGCCATTTGTGCCTTCATTATTAGAGTAGTCATGAACACCATTTGAGTCGTGTTGGTAGTTTCTTGTTGGACGAGATCTCCAATTTTGGCTTTTTTCGGCCGCAGATTTTGGGTTAAACTGGGTGAACTTTTTTTTATAAGATGGCTCGTTCGGGTTGAATGGTATCGCGTTGTTATTCATAGTGCTTTGATATTTTGGTTCACTAGAAATACCATTACTTGTACATGATGATTTGCCATTGATTTTTGTTGTCGAGCTACCATTTTTAAGAGAGGGTACATTTTCAGGTTCATGTTCAAGTTCCAGAGAGGCTACAGGTTCATGCTCAGGTTCATGCTCAGGTTCAAGCGAAACTACATGTTCAGGTTCAAGCGAAACTACATGTTCAGGTTCAGGCGAGACTACAGGTACATGTTCAGGTTCAGGCGAGACTACAGGTTTATGTACAGGTACAGGCGAGACTACAGGTACAGGAGGAATGATAGGAACAGAAGTGCTGTTATCTTCCTGGGTTGTCGATGAAGCAGTGTTGCTATTGAGTTCAAGCTTTCTCAGAGATTCCGAAGGAATAAACGGAGACTTCTTTTCAGGAATATCATTAGCTATCACAGAATTATTTGAACTGCTGATATTTGAATAATTAGATCGTACAGTTTTGTTCCTCAAGCCAGTAATATTTGGCAATTTAGTTGAACGGCTATTTTGCTCAAATATACTGCCCCATGTGGCCGACGCCCACTCATCAGTTTTTGTTAGTTCAGCCGCAGTGTTAATTTCTTTGGGTTTATGGTTCAAAGTGGCTACGGGCAGTTCACTTGTACTGACGGCTTCAGTTTTGTTCCACGAGGTTGTGGACCATTGATCAGCATTTGCATTTTCAGTGGCAATACTGGTTTCTTTGGATGTTTCACCCCAAGTAGCTACAGGTTGTTCATCTACACTGATAGCTTCAGTATTATTCCAGACAGTTGTGGTCCATTGATTAGTACTTGTATTTTCAGTGGCAATACTGACTTTTGTAGATGTACTGTCCCAAGCGGCTACAGGCTGTCCATTTTTACCGACGGTATCAGTGTTGTTCCACGAGGTTGTAGACCATTGATTATCATTTGTATTTTCAGTAGCAGTACTGATGCTTTCAGTGCTGTTCCAGGTGGTTGCAGACCATTTATTGTTGCTATTCGTAACTTTATCAGTGGTGACGTTTTCTTTTGAAGTATGATCCCATGTAGTTGCAGATAATTTGTTGGTACTTGTTGTTTCAGACGTAACGCTGGTTTGCTTGGGAGATGTACTCCAAGTAGCCGTAGGTACTTTATTTGTACTGGTAGTTTCAGCCGTGACACTGTTTTGTTCACTTTTTGGCAATTTAGTTGAACGGCTATTTTGCTCAAATATACTTCCCCATGTGGCCGACGCCCACTCATCAGTTTTTGTTAGTTCAGCTGCAGTATTAATTTCTTTAGACTTATCGCCCTCAGCGGCCACAGGTTGTTCATTTATACTAACAACCTCAGTATTGTTCCGGGTGGCTGCGGACCATTGATTAGTACTTGTTTTTTCGGTAGCAGTACTGGTTTCTTTTAACGTATTGCTCCAGGTGGATACGTGTTTTTCATCTGTACCGACGGTTTCTATGAGTATTGTATAAATAATAAGTACAGCACTGTGATAACTCTACCGTTATTGTTTACCATTTGTCACCAAATTGGAAATGTGCACATTGCTATTAGTATTTGATGAAACAGATCCAAACATTCTAGGACTTTTGCTAGCTACACTACCTAGTAAGAATAAAAGATCAAGTTAAATCTTCAACTCATCAATTTATTATTATATAACTTACTATTTGAGCTTCTTCTGTTAGGGTGTCTTTTGCTATCTGTTCTAGACAGCGGCCTGTTAGAAAAAAAGGAAGTATTGGCCAGTGATTCCTTCAGTGCAAATGCATTCCACGCATTGGTTGAGGGCGACGATACAGCATCATTATCATGAATATTTTCAAAATTTTCGTGTTGTTTGATTGTATCATTGCAATTTGTTGATGATTGATTAACAAAGTCACCAGCATTGTTCTGCATGCTTGTTGATGATTTGGTGATAAGAGAATTGTTGTTATAACTTTTTGTGGATGTTTGTGAGTTAAAAGAGAATTTATCAACGTTAACTGATGGCTCAATAATATAAGTGTTGGTATTATAATCATTCTTTGATGATTGCGAATTATGGGTATCAGTATTATTATTGCTTGACAATGGTTGAGGAATGCAAATCTTGATATCATCATTTACTGTTGGTTGAGGAATTTGAACAGCAGCATAATCATTGTTTACTGATGGTTCAGAAGTAAAATGGATGCTGGCGTCATCTTTTTCTGATGCTTGAGGAATTTTTATGTTGTTATCGTTGTTGATAGATGTCTGTAGAATGTTTTGGTCCTGAACAAGACCAAATGCAGTTGATGTTTGAGCGGTGATATTTTGAACTTGTTCAGAAGCACAATTGCTGTTTGTTGATGATTGAGAAGCACAAGTAAGATCTTGATTATTTGAATGTTCAGCGATAGTTGGTGAACTTGAAACATTATTGATAAGCTTGGATTCTACTTTTTTGAGGCTTTCCTCAGAAAGACTGGAGGATTTAGCGGCTGTGGAGTGCTCGAGACAAGGCTTATCAATTCGATGATCTGCTTTTTGACAAGGGATGCACACTACTATACTTCCAAAGAGGAGATCATTCTTCTAAACAGTAATAAGTCAGTTTAGTATTATAACACGTGATTGTTTGTTTACTTACCTTGGTTGAAGTTGCTGCGGCTTTCTCGGCTTCTAAAAGCTTGTCTGGTGTTGCAAGAGACCAGGGGTTCATCGTATCCGTTTCAAGATCTGGCTCTTTCTTGTTGTATTTTGGTGGTTGGCTTGGTGACCCTTTGGGAGAGTACTTATCTTTAGAGCTATAGGGGACCTTTTTCTCAGGAGCAAAGCAAAGACCGTTATAGTAGACTGCTGAATCTGGGACTTCTACCTTGGGTGCTGAAGGTTTCGCCTTTTCGTATTCCATCAAGTTTTCTGGCTTCCAGTTTGACCAGCCTGTAGATGCACTACTGCTTTCTGCTTGTGTGCTGTTGTCTTTGTGCGTATTCCTTTTTATGCACCAATCTTTGTACAGCTCGTCCATTTTGTTAAGATCCTCAAAATCAATTTCAAATGTCTCTTCTGAATCTTCTTCTTCTTCTTCTTCGGAACTTGTTGTGTGAGTGCCAGTGGATGAGATGCTAGCCTCTTCGTCAGAATGGAGGAAATCACTCTCAGAGCATTCATATTCGTACGAATCGGACCCCGTAGAACAGCTACTCTCGTAAGAGGAACTATAGGATCCGTCTTCCGAATATTCAAATGTCTGAGAGGCTTCGGAGTCATCCTCTCCAAGGTGTTCAACACCGCGTTGTCTGCTCATTGCTTGAATTAGGCGCGACATGGTAAAAAAAAAAAAAAAGCGGGTATGAAAGAAAAAAAAAAAAAAAAAAAAACCGGTAAGATAAATTGTCCTTTATGATTTAATACGCTATTTATTCTAAAGTATCTGCAATGGTTAGTAAAAATGATATTTGTACACTTGTTGACGTTTTACTTTATTCAACGAGCGAATTTTATAAAACAAACGTACTGCCCTCTAAAAATTGTTTGTTTCAGCCAACTTCTATTTATTTGTTGTTAAATCATGCGTTATTACTTAGATTTCATTTGTACAACCAGAATACCAACAAAGCCTTATGATGTTATCTTTCAAAATAAATCCGGCAGCTAACTTGAGAACATGTCCCCCCCCCCACAAGGGCTCACCTTTGTAAATAAGATTTATGTTTCATTGTTTATAAGAGAAGTAAATGCTTATACTTTTTTTTTTCTAAAAGTCTTTTGCAAATTTAATTATTTTTAGAACAACTTTATTATTATTTCACATTTTAGTTATAATTGGACCTACAAATGATTTGTAGAAAAATGTTTGCGTGTACTAGATACAAAGCAGAAAACAAATGTTCTTATTTTTAGTATGCCTTGCTTCAGGTTCAGAAATTTTTAAAAAAAAATTCGAAAACCGTTCGCGTCTTGTTTCTCCTTCCTTGTATTAAGCGTTTGCACAAAGGAACAAACTCAAAATACACAAGCAAACCAAAAAAAAAAAAAAAAAAAAAAAAAAAAAAAAAAAAAAAAAAAAAAAAAAAAAAAAAAAAAAACAGTATCCATTTCTCGCTTTAAAATAATATGTCTTCTATTACAAAAGGTTCGAGATCCTCTGAAGCATAAAGTCTGTTCACGATTAGTTGTTAACAATTTTTTTTTAAGATGAGGCTGCCATTTATGATCGGCAAATTAGATTATGGGGCCTTGATGCACAACAACGGTAAAAAAAATAAAAAAAAAAAAATAAAAGAGAACCCAACTCTCAAACTTCAATGAAATAACTTTTTTTTCAATTTTAGCATTGGAGGCGCCACCATTTTAGTTGCCAACATTCGCGCATTGAGTAACGAAGTCTGTAAGAACCTTGTTTTAGCTGGTATTGCTAGCATTACAGTATTGGATCATAATGTAGTTACGGAACTTGATTTGGGAGGTCAATTTTTGTTGTGTGAGGACGACATTGGAAAGAATGTAAGTCTCGAGTTTTGGGTTTGTAATACAGGACAGCCATTTAAAAGAGGTTATTAGAGAGCAGAAGCAGTGTCGCGAGATATCCAGTTGTTGAACCCTCGTGTTGAAGTTATTGTTGATAAAGAAGATATTTCGGAAAAACCAGATAGTTTCTTTGAGTCTTTTAGCGTTGTTTGCTTGGTGCACTCTGATTACCAAACAATGGTAGTGTATTGTTTCAAACACTTTTACAGATCTAATATCTATTTATATAGCTGCGCATTGATCAATTGAGAAGAAAAGTAAAGAAGCCGTTTTATGCAGCAGATGTCTTTGGTTGGTTCGGATATATATTCTGCGACTTAGTGGATCATGCCTATATTCAGTAATTGACATATTTTTTCTTGACGAAAAAAAGCAAGTAAATCTAATCACAAATTTCTAAACCACAGGGAGAAAAAGACGGGTGATAGTACAGAGAAAATTCCGCACACTGAAGAATACGTAAGCTTGGAAGCCTCTTTGTCTAAAGATTGGTCAAGTATGTCTTTGAAAACACTAAAGAAAAGAGTTTCTCCTATGGCCTTTGTCATTCATAGTAAGTATTATGATGTTGGATAAAAACATCGCGTGTTGACAGATTTATTGTTAGCTTTACTCATGTTTCAGAGAGATCAAGGGCATTTTCCTTCTGAAGAAGAGGTTGATATCATAATCGAGAAGAAAGATGTGTACATTGAAAAGATGGGCATTTCTGATTCAGATCTATTGAAAACTTCTTTACTCAGGTAAATATAACACTTTAGTGTGATATGAATTAATTTGAACCGTTATTTATAGAGAGGTTTGTTCTCTTTATCGAACCGAAATATCTCCTATAGCAGCTATTGTAGGCGGAATATTAGCTCAGGATATATTACGAACACTTTCTGCCAATGATTTGCCTATCAAAAACTGGCTCTATTATAATGCACTTGATGGTAAGCAATTTAAACAATTTAATTAGGCCAATTACAAATACTTACTTGTGCTACTTTTAAATATAGAAACAGGAATGGTACATGATCTGTAAAAACCTTCTATGCTTTTAACAAGGAGAATGGTGAAGATAACTTTTTGCAATAAACTTTTTTTTTCTTTTTATTTAAGGCAAAAATGTAAGGGTCTGTATCTGTTTGATGTATCGACTTGAGTTAACTTAATCGTTTCAACATTGAAAAAAATACGATTATTTACAAATTGCACCGATGTGTGTGATTTTTTTTTTTTCTGTTAAAAATCGACATACAGTAACTCCACTCTCAATGGGTCAAATCTGTCAAAAACTGTTTTAAATTCAAGATACAGTTTTGTTCTATCAGTGATGATCTTTATCAAGCTCGGATTGATTCTTGCAATCTCCACGTTAGCTTTATCGGCCTTTTTTTTTTTTTTTTTTTCGTGACATAGTACTTGAAATACGGTGTTCAAAATGACGATTTTAAACGTAGTACAAAAACTCGCACAGCAGTAACTCTCTGAAATCTTTATAAAATCCTGAATACAGTCTAGTTTTGTCTAGCTTTTTCTTCCTACCGAATTTTGTATAAAAATTTAAAAAGAAAAAAATACTTAAAAAGACAGAGAACGTAAGAATATAACTTAAAAACGATATGAATATAATATTTACATTATCAATAAAAGTGCTGTTAAATACGATAAAAACGTACAAAATCTTATAAAATAATTCAGTACTCTTTAAAATCCTTAAACCAACTTTGAAACCTGAGCTACTTGTTACGCCATTGGAGTCACTAACATTTTTACCTCTAAATAATTTGTTATAACAGATAAACTCAGCGTCAAATAGATGTATTACTACGTACCATTTTTTTCTAATAGCTGTCCTAATAAATAAGCTCTCCAACATGGATGGACAAATCTTCACATCAATGTCGTTTTATGTTATATCAGCATCTTTGTCAAATACGTAGCTATGAAACTCAAGAAGCTCTAAACTAAAAAGATTTAAAAGAGTAAAGATTGATGCTCTGGTTTTCAAGCATAATGTGTCTTACTATTGGGAATAGATACTGAAGATATCTGATTCCATTTAGCTCTTGGTCTTTGCTTCATACTTGAGGCAAAGGGAGCGACCTTTCTGAATCTCTCTCTCTCTTTTTTTCATTTTTTTTTTTTTTTTTTTTTTTTTTCGCAATCTAAGAAATAGACTGTTATTAAAAACAAAAGATTCATTTTGATTTTAATAGCACAAACCTTTTCAATCTTGGAAGCCTTTTTTTTTTTTTTTTTTTTTTTTTTTTTTTTTTTTTTAGCTTACACTGCGGGAAGTGCAACTGTTCTGATCTAAAGAGAGTAATTGATTTACTAATCATCATGTTTATTGGAGTTTTTCAAAAATCTTATGCAACGCAGGTAATTCGGATTATTAGATTTCAAAGTAACCACAGACTTCTTCACAGTCATAAAACAAAACAGAAAGCATAAGAGGCTGGCAAAAAAAAAAAAAAAAAAAAAAAAAAAAAAAAAAATCTATAAAAACAATAGGAATTGGATTATGAAAAATAACAAATTTACTTGAAAAGCGTTTCGAGTTGGTTTTAATGAGAAACAACAAAGAATTGTGTGATTTAATTTTTTTAAAAAAAGGGTCTTTTCTATTTCTTTTTTGAGAATTCAATTGTTTTTGATAACAAAGGAGCACATTATATAAAGAGATTTACTAACGAATAATCAGCGCTTGGTGTTTCTCGGATCAACAATGATTTAAACAAAGAAGTAATAGCAATTACACGAAAAAAAAAAAAAAAAAAAAAAAAAAAAAAAGTTGTCCTATTCATAATCATTATTCCTTTTTACTCGACTCAAGCTTACTGACAAGAGTAACAGAATGTCTGTTATATGAAGTTGGTATTGTTGAAAGGCTCGAACCCTGTGCTTATCAACCCGGATAGCTTGCATCACACAAGAGATCTTTTTTGCGTAAAAATACCTCAGATTTTGTCTTCTTTCAAGAGATTTCAAAGTAGTTTGCTTGACGAAGCGACAAAGCTAATATTTCTAGAGATTACATTGTTGTTTGTTTCTATACAGCTACTTGACTTATTCTTAACAAGATATCGATACAAACTAATGTTTAATGACTTGAGCGTTTGCTATGAATTTCCTTCACGTATCTAGTTTTCGTCTTTGTTTTCATTTTCTTTGACGATATTATTTACAGAGCCTTTTAGTTCCTGACTGATTGATGAATCTCTTGCAGTGATTTTCAGATGATATAAAGATATACTTTCGAGGACTTTTTTTTTTTCTTTACTCTTTTGTAAATGTTTTTCTTTGTAATATTCAATGTAGTTGGGCGTATCCCGTTCAAAAAAAAAAAAAAAAAAGGTATTCTGGGAAAGAAAGAAAGAAAAAAAAAAACTATCTTTTGATTCAAGGTGTTTATAATCGTGTATAAGAATATTATACACTTTTTTTTCCCGAAAAAGTTCGCGCATTTCAAAAATAAAATTTAGCGACATCATTTTGACAAAAAGTGTACATAGGATTTTGATCAACCCTTTTTTTTTTTAAAAAAAAACCAACCAGAATTTCTTTAAAATTTTGATCTATAAATTTTCCACTAAAGAAATCAACGTAAAATTTTCAATATGGTACAGCTGATCAACTAGAGGCTATCCTAAACAGGAAAAAAAAAGGGGAGGGGAGGAGGCAGCATTTTATTCCACTCTACCACCGCTTGCCACGTTACATCTCTTCTTGTGTGTTCAAAAGATGAGAGCAGGTAAAAATGACGAAATCAAGGAAATTAATTGATTGGCTCAAAATCAATTCAGGGCAAATGATGAACGTAATTGATTGAAAAACATGAGATCCTGTCGGCATTAGCTTATGGTGTGCAACACTTATTTTGAAATTTAAAAAATAGACTTGATACAGGATCTGAAGTAGGAGTAGAAAATTAAACTTCTTTTTGGACGGGTACTTGCCTATGTCTCTCGTCTCTTATTTCGTTGTGTGTGTGTGTGTGTGTATGTGTGTTTTCTTCTATTGTTATTGTAAATGAAAAAAGTAGATCGGAGATGAATAAATTAGCATGAATTCAGATTGGTTACCAGCAATGTCGCAAATAATAAAGCAGCCAATAAAAAGGTAGCATCTCCTTAAAATCTGGCAGTACCACTTTGTTCAATCTCTCCTTCTCGTCTCACAAAAATAATGGAAAGCCTTGAGCAAAAGTTGCATTAACAGGGAGTTAGACAATCAAAATAGTTAAATAATCAATGGTAATTATTTATTTGGCTGTATCTACTATAAAAAGAACAAACAAAACCAGATGAGATGAAGGATTATAATTGGACATCCAAAGAGCCAATAGGTACCCCTTTTTGTGCAACTACGCAATCATCTTTATAAGAGACCAACGACCTTTCGAATCAAATTGCTTTTTAATACCTTTTGAAACTTTATACAATGAAAGTAATTGAAAAAATCAGACAAGCAGAAGAAGAAGGCCGTCCCTTCTGGTCCTTTGAGTACTTTCCTCCCAAAACCCCTCAGGTATATATATATATATAAACGCGTTTTATATGTAACAAGTCTTTTAACAAGATCTCTTTAGGGTGTTAAAAACCTGTACGATCGTATGGAAAGAATGAAGCGTTACGGTCCTGAGTTTATTGATGTTACTTGGGGTGCAGGTGGTACCTCTGCTGATTTGACAACACAAATTGTAGCTACTGCACAATCTGTCTATGGTTTAGAAACTATGATGCACTTGACATGTACCAACATGCCTGTTAAGCAAATTGATGACGCATTAGAGGTAAAAGATATTATAAGATAGACAAGGACTTGTATATTAACCTTTGTTTTAGGCTGCTAAAAAGTGTGGATGTCAAAACATCTTGGCTTTGCGTGGTGATCCTCCTCAAGGTCAAACAAACTGGGAATCATGCGAAAGTGGTTTTGAACACGCTGTTGATCTTGTTCGTTATATTCGTCAAAAGCACGGTGATTACTTTTGTATTGCTGTTGCAGGTAAGAAGAAGATAAAAGCACAAAAAAAAAAAAAAAAAAGATTCGATATTAAATTACATCATATTAGGCCATCCTGAAGGACACATTGACAATCCTGATAAAGAAGATGATCTCTTGAGACTGAAAGAAAAGGTGGATGCTGGTGCTGATATTGTTGTTACTCAACTCTTCTTTGATGTTGAAACCTTCATCGACTTTTATCACAAGGCCCAAAAGATTGGTATCAAGGTACCCATCTTACCTGGTGTTTTCCCTATTCAAAACTACAATGGTCTCAAGCGTGTTATTTCTTTCAACGATAACCATGTGCCACAAAAGATTTGGGATGACCTTGAACCTATCAAAGATGACGATGCTGCTGTCAAAGAATACGGTATCAACTTGACCATTGAATTCATTAAGCGCTTCCGCGAAGTTGGTATTAGTGGATTCCACATATACACTTTTAACCTTGAAAGATCCTCTCGTCTTGTTTTGGAACGTCTTGAGCTCATTGCTCCCGTCGAACATACAAACCCTTTACCCACCCCACCTGTAGAAATGTATTTAAAATCCGAAAAGGAAATCACCATATAGATTATGATTTGAAACTTATTTAATAAAAAAAAAACTATAAATATTGTGTACAGTTAAAGAAAAAAAAAGACTCGATAATGAACTCAATGAATCAGTTTAAGATATATTAGTCTTTACATGGTAAAACTAACAAAAAAAAAAAAAAAAAAAAAAAAAAAACTTTCCCAGCATGAAAAAAAAAAAAAAATATCGTGCTTTTAATATAATTTTCTCACCTTTTTTCTTCTTCATTCCCATGTCAGGCCTTCGAAGATTAGCACCTCAAACAACTTCTTTATTTCTTTGTGATGTTCAGGAACGTTTTAAGGGACTTATTTGGCAATATCCTTCTATTATATCTGTTGCAGGAAAAATGGTAAAAAAAAAAAAAAACCTTTATATAAAGGTCTAAACAGATTTTACCTCCAGATAAAAGCAAGTAATATTTTGGATATTCCTATTGTAGTTACAGAGCAATATCCTAAAGGTAAATACTTTTATTTATACGATATTTAACGCGAAATATAGCGTTTGGGAAAACTGTCTCTGAATTGGATATTTCTAATGCTGCTATTTGTACTGAAAAGACAAAATTTAGCATGTATCTTCCTAAAGTAGCTGATTTTTTAAAAGAGAAAGATACAAAATCAGTTATTCTTCTTGGAATTGAGGTAAATAAAATATAAAAAAATTAGTACTTGACAAGTTTTAATAGAGTCATGTCTGTGTACTTCAAACTGCTCTTGAGTTGATTGAAAACAATTATGAGGTTCATGTGCTTGCTGATGCTGTTTCTTCCCAAAACCACCCAGAAATTAATATTGCTCTTGATGTAAGTTTGGTATTGTTGTTGTGTTTCTTAAAGATTTTTTTTCATAGCGTATGAGATCCGCTGGTGCTGCTGTCACTACATCAGAATCTGCATTATTTCAATTGGTTCAAGATGCCAACCACGAAAAATTCAAAGGTATCAGTTCTCTTATAAAGGAATATACAGAATCTACCAAAGTCAACAAAATCCTATTCAGACCCCAATAAAAAAAAAAAATTGTGGTGTTTTATTCATGATTCAAAACTCTTATCCCAAAATCCGGTTCCTTTGTCCAGTTCTGTATTTTTTGATTTTTTCTTCATGGATCGAATAGCTGCTTTTAATCCAGGATAAAGTTGTGCTATATTCATCTTCCACCAGGCTTTGTTGTATTCCATCTGACGGTCATAAGCTTTATTCAAAAAGTCTTTATAGAACAAAGACATTGCTTCTGCTGTTACTTCCTTTCCACTATTTTTCACTATCAAGAGAGGATGAGTCATATACTTAAAAAAAAAATCTTTACATTGTTCTTCGTAATCACTTTTGGCTTTAACAAACAATAAATTATTATCGTGCCAAAACTTTTGATTAAATTCGTCCACTCTTTGACATGATTCTCTCCACTCCTTTTCCTTTTTTTTTTTTTTTTTTTTTTTTTTAGAACTAGTTTTAAAATTTTGTGTTTGTTATTACTTCTTTTGTTTCCTCGGGTGATATATAGTATTTAACAGGTCGTAAGTTGGAAATGGGATCAGGTGTACCAATCATGTCGGCTGCTACTGGTTTTAAAAGATCTCTGCTGTGGTGTACTCTGATTTCTGTTGTCTTTAAGTATTCAAAAAAAAAAAAAAAAAAAAAAAGAAATCTTACTTTTGACAGCTGCGTTGCTCATTGTACGTTGAGTAATGTGAATTGAATTAGATAACCTTGAAGAATGCTAAAGTTGCTTAACTAAGTTCGAGTATATAAAGTCTTTCTTTTTATTTCATTTACTTTTATGATGGTTGACATTATTATATAATATTTGAATATTTTCTTTTTGATTAAAAAAAAAAAAAAAAGACAAACCTTTCCAGGGTTAAACTTTGAATCTCCACTTTCAAAAAAAAAAAAAAAAATGGCAGTTGATCTTCAGACAAATACATGTGAGGAAGACTTTATCAAACATATTCAGGACTCTATTTATCTTTAGTCATAAATGCTGTGGTGGCACTTTAGGGATTGAATGGGAATATGATCATAGTTTCTCTTCGATATATAGAGAATACGCGCTATTCCTTTTGGCTTACAGAAATTGGTGACCTTTGATTGCTCCAGTTGAGTTGTACTACCAAGAAATGTATATAAAGAGCAGAAGAGTTTCTGCTGAATCCTTTTATAGAAAACTGGAGAGAGAGAGAGCTCGTTAAATACATAGTAACTATGCGCAATTGTTCAATGTGTCAGTCATAGTAGTGTGATTAAATCTTGGAAGGATAACACTGCTGTCAACATGTTTAAACAAAACCTTGTTTTCTTAAGATCACACTTTTTTTATTATTTAATTTTAAACCCACACTTTAATAAAAAAAAAAAAAAAAAAAAAAGCCGTTGGACAGAATGATTTTTTGCACGACTTGGAATTCAAAGGCAGTAAGTTTACTATTTGAAAAGACTGTATGTGTATTGATTAATATGATTCATTTCTGTTTCAAAAGAAAAGGAGTGGCTTAATTCTGAGAATTACTTTTTTTTTCTTTTTTTTTTTCCCTCTATTAAAATAGCTCCTAAATAAATTACATTTGCCCTGACTTGCTATCTTGCGTTTGAGAAGAAGTGAAGGAAAAATCGAAATTATAATGTGTTACAGACCTGGCACGCTCACATATACCAAAAGCTTTTTTTTTTTTTTTTTTTTTTTTTTCCTCTTTCTTTTTCTTATTTTCTTTTAGAAAAGAAAAAAAAAAAGAAACACTTTTTTTTCTATCTCTTTAAAAAGAAATCATGAATGAATTTTGGTTAATATGTGAGGATGAAACAAGATCGATTTGTCACTGTGATTGGAGAGTGACACTATCAGACTGTATAGAAAGAGATATTATCCTTCATATGTATATAACAAATTTAGCATTGTCTGCTTTTATGCTAGTAACAGGTAAAAAAAAAAAAAAAAAAAAAAAAAAAGAGATGAATTGATCCCAATTTTTGCTTTAGGAACAGCAATACTTGTGTATAGAGTTTGGTGTAAACAATGCAACATCTTTGATCCAGTACCTTACACAATCTTTATGCGACCTAGACCAATAGAGTCATTGTTAGTATTTGGTCTTATTTTTACAGTTTGTATGTCTTTTTCTCAAGTTGAATTTTTCGTGTTTAAAATTAATACGTTATATTAGTACGTATTGTTAGCATGGCTCTAACAATCACCAATGCTGCCCCAAATCCAATCATTACTGCATGTAAGTAATACTTATTGAAATTCAGCTGCTTATTAAAATTATATGGTTTCAGTTTTTTATGAGCTACCGTGGCAATTTGGTATCTGTGCGCTGGCGTGCTACATATTTGGAATTGCTCATATTGTCTCAAATGTATATATACACACATACACACACATATATATATATATATAGTACATAACAATATTGCTAAGCCCACACTTTAGAGTTATAACATGACAGCTCAATGGTCAGTTTTCTCTGCTAGTCGAGTGGATATCGTCTTCACTCTACAGATCATTTGCCCCTTTGTTCTCAACAACGTGTTTTCAATTAGCGCCGCTGTTTATGCACAAAAAGGAAACTTCTTTCTTGCAAAAATCTTTACCAGCGTACTTTATTATATGTGGACATTGTATTGCCTTTTCTTAGCCTTATGTTCTTTATATTTTGGAATTGGACTAATCGATCTACTAAAAGTACATTTAAAAAATCAAAAGGACGAAGATGAAGATGATGATAAAATACAAAAGATTAGAAACGCTATATTCAGGGTAAGAGATCCACGTGTTTTTTTTTTTTTTTTTTGGTTATATAAAATTGAAATCCAAAAGAATTAAAAAAAAATGTAGGTCAAGATGCTCGTATACAACATTGTGCTAACGCTTTTTGTATTCGCTATTTTGAAATGTATTTACAGTACGCGCAGAAGCATTTTGTTAGAAAACAAAGTTTACAGTTACATTACGGCTGCTATATGGACCTTTGACGGAACAATTGCTTCTGCATTTGTTGGTGTCACTCTACTAGTCAAGTAAGAAAAAAAAAAAAAATTACGTCAGATTTTCTTATTTTTTTTTTTTTTTTTTTTTTTGTAGCCCAAAATATATCAACCCATATTTCTTCACTCAAATGTCAAATAGCACAGATAGTTTGTGTTGCTCAGATCTAACAGAAGAACAACACGTCAATCGACCAATGGAAGTTCATCAAAAGCCAAATCTAACACGTGAAGACAATTATTTTGTAGTCCAGAAAAATGAGTACGAATTAGCCACAGGGACATCAAGGGTTAGATCCAAAGGAAGGACCAGTCAACAAGAAGATAGATATTAAGTTCATCTTTAAGGACCCAATTTATATTTAGATTATATGCATACACTATAAAATTCAATAAACGCTCGTCGATCCATAGTTTGTGCAACCAAACTTTTTTTTTTTTTTCTTGAACTGAATGTAGTGGCCGCACGATATAAGAATACGCTTTCAATAAGCATGGAATTTTTCAAAAAAAAACCATTCCACATTAACACCATTAAAGACAGTATTATATATCGCGTTGTTACTCTACAATTGTGCAATTGGTTCATCACAACTCACATTTTAAAATGGACAACCATCTCATCTATCTCAGCATTTTTCTATTAGCCTTCTTCATCTTCAAAAAGTTGAAAATCCAAAGACTTTCACAATGTGATAAACAGAGATTTCAGAGTACGACCTTTTTAAACATCCGACAATTTAAAAATGAAAATATTGTGTCAGCAAATCAGGGAATTTTGTTTTCTTGATCAATATTCTAGCGTGCTTACATACCTTTTTGGTATGCCACTAGACTCATATTGTTATTATTATTATTATTTTTTTTTTTTTTTTTTTTTTTTTTGAAAAATTTTTTTTTTTTTTTTTTTTTTTTTTTTTTTGTATGAAACATCTTTTTTTTTATTTTTTGTTTTCTCTTCTTGTTCTTTTTCTTGAAAGAGAAAAAGAGAATGTGCAAGATCTTTTAATATGACTCGTCTCTTTAATCACCAAGATCTTGCCGATGAATGGGAAGAGGCTTACAATGCTAAAGTACACAAACCCAAGAATCACAACTTCAATGCTATCTTTAGTGACGATGAAGACGAAACACCTCAAAAAGCATTACCAAAGTTAACTGCAGGCTATACGGACCCCGTTCTCAGCACATCCACCTATCATATTCATCAAGCAGATAACGCTCTTTCGAGCTTGAAACAAATTGCTTTAGAAGAAGAAGGATGGAAAAAGGCACTGAAACATAAAAGTGGTGTGGTGGTTCATATGAAAAATGGAATGCACAAAGGAGATAAAACACCCATCTTTAAAGGAGAAGTTGTCATCAAAGGGTTCTCACCACAGGCTATCTTTTATGTGATTGGCATGCGCAAACTATGGGACGATCAGTAAGGGATCAGATCAAAAAAAAAAAAAAAAAGACTATGTTAACACTGTTTGTAAAGATATGAGGATGGAAGTCTGATTGAAAATTTAAATGATACAACATCGCTTACATACGAAATCATGAAATCAACGGCAACAAGCAAGTAAAAAAAAAAAAAAAAAAAAAAAAAAAAAAAAAAAAAAAAAAAAAAAAGAAATAGAAGCAAGACAAAGTTATATTTTTTCTAAATCTTTGGTCTTTAGATCAAGGGATTTGGCCCTTGTGGAAAAGATTGAGTGCACACAAAACGGCGTTATCATATTTGCTTGTACAAGCATAGAGTCTCCGAAAATACCAAGAATGAGTGGAAGAACCCGTGCAAACATCAAGGTAATATAAAAGTACAATATATATATATATATATAAGTCCACTGAAACCATCTCAAGTTACAAGGTTGGATTTTAGAGCCTTTGCGAGGTGGATCTGAACCAGTAACCAAGGTCATTTTTGTGGTGCAGGAAAACATGAAAGGCTGGGTGCCAAGTTTTACCAAAAAATCATTAGCAAGACGACCTTTGGTGATTGCTAAGATAGAAGAATATCTAGAAAAGAAAGCAGAACGAATGCGATTACAGACAAATCAAACAACTCGTTCAGGTCTCAGTAAAAGGCCTTCTGTCATGAATCTTTGTTCTAAAACAACCACTTCATCGTCACCGCCACTTCCTCCCCCGAGACATCATAACAATAAGCCTTTCAGCTCATTATCTTCTACATCCACAGTTCATCATTCATCTGATTCTGGCCTAATTCCTATCCCTAATAAACCCTCCACATCACCTCAGCAAGTAAACCATAAACAATCTGTACAAGAAGAGAAACCCAGTAGATCAAAATCCCCACCACCTAAACCTAAACCTACATCTAAATCTCTTTATCCCTTCCATCCTCACCCTATACAAAAAGTAGAAGGTGTTCAACTGCTAAAAAAACTGACTTCTTCCTACGATTATTGGTCACTGTCTAAACAAGTAGATGATACAAAGTTTTATACATTTAATGCAGCCTTAGAAAACGAAATGACTAGAAAGCTATCGTTTATTAGATTAGATGGTGTTATTCACGGATCCTGGACACCCGAACAACTTTGTTCTGTCATCCATTGTATTGGATCAAGAAAGATTTGTAAGTACAGTTTTTATAGTATTTTGAGATACACCACTCACATTCTATAAAGGGGACCACTATTTTGAAGAAGGAGAGATCGTTGAGCGCTTCAGTCAAAAAGATTACTTGGTTCGCTGGTACTTTGGAGGCGACAAAGCTTTAGCAGATACAGACCTATCAGCTATAACTACTATCGAGACGGATCCAGCCACAAGTGCCGTCTACACTACAGCCGTCAGTGTGAACGACTCCCGTATCCCACCCGATCAAACAGAGAGCCGTATTCGTGCCCATACAGACCTCTACGGTTGGATGTTTTGTCCCCGGTTGGACAAACAAGGGAACATTGTGTCGATCGAGACGCGTTTTGTTTGCAACATGGACTTTAGGTACGCGCTTCCCAAACCAGTATTGAAAAGCTGGCAAGAAACAGTGATAGGTACAATTGATTCACTGCAAGACTATCTCAAACGGTATGGCTACCCACCCTATATACGAAGAGTGGCAGGCAAGGTGACAGCAGAGCACTTTGACGTTGATACAAACCGTTATCAGCTAACCTACATAGTCAAGCACCAGCCTTCACGCTCCTATCAGTCAAGAAAACGACAAGACGCGGTTTGGTGCACAGTTATTCGCTTTCACCAGGCAATGTTTCCTCACGGTGTGGATGTTCAGATCTCTCCTGATCAAAATATACGTGGAGAGGTGCTTATGAAACATCAGACAATCAGAATATTTACTACAAATGAATCTGTAGAGGGACAAAAAGTCATTCTGTCGCTAAAACCACTTCAAGACTCTGTCTTTGATGATATGACATATAGATATAATGGTGTTTTATCTCCATCAGTCAAACAGGTTGAAAAAGTGCCTATAGAAGAAAAAAAAGAACCTGAAGAAGCTCCGGTAGCTTCTGGTAAGGCTCATTCGTTACCCTATTTCGTTTTCTAACCACACTGTATTTATATAGATGAACCTATAAATGTGCCAAAAGGTTATTTACTTGTTCCAGAACATCAGGTAAAGAAAAACTTTTTTTTTTTTTTTTTTTTGTATATTTAAAGTGCTGATTTCGTAATATAGAACCACAATATAATTTTCATCTCTGATGATCTATCATTCAATGGCCAGCAAATATCTGTAATATTCATTGTCATGGTCATTTGTTACTATTTGGGAAAATTCACTTCTTGTAGTCATTCCTGCTAATTTATTCTTTAATACACACTCATGTTGTTTTTTCTTCAATAATATTTAATTTCTGCAAGTTTGAATTGGCTGCATTCAAAGAATCCTTCTTTTGCTTTTGTTTCAATTCGGCTTGTTTCAACTCTTCAGTCTTGATGCGAGTGATGCGAGCAAACTAAAAATTGTCTTCTTTAGGATCGTTGCTTATATTTTTTTATAAAAAAAGAGGGGGGGGGGGAAGAGGAAGGGGGGAGGTTACCTCTTTGGTGTGGTGAAGACATTCGAGATAATCATCACGTTGAGAAAGACATTGTTGAGGAAGATCAGCAGAAGCATAACACTTGTTGAATTCTTGCCAAAAGTGGAAGCATCGTCCACGACCTATGTATTTATGATGAGCGCGTCGAAAGTCTTTGTTTTAGTCGAAATGAAACATTACCACCGTCTAAACCGAAACCGGATGCCATGTTTTAAATATTAGTGTAGGTTGGAGAAGAAAGAGAAAAGTAACATTTTTTTTTTCTACATGGCAGGTCGTAAACTCCGATTACTATGTCACAATTTGGGCCTGAATGTAAGCTTATAGAAAATTACGGACCGGACAGTATTTTCACCGTCAGTCTCATTTTTGGTGAGACCAGTCTCAAAAATTTACCAGTCGGAGTACGGACTATTTCCAATTTACTCAAGTGTTTTCTAAAAAAGCCTATACCAAGTCAAAATACCTGGGTATTTGAACATGCCGGTCTCAAGACTGTAAGACTAGCAAATCAATGCCAAGTTTCTCTATTCATAACTCAGGCACACGTTTCTATTGTTTCTATATGCTATGCCAAGTTACTGCTTTAAAGTTTATATCATGTAAATCAAAAAAGTGTCAAGAGTGATTTAGAAGACAGAATAAAAAAAAAAGCAGTGTATAAACATATGTAAACTTTTCAAAAAAAAAAAAAAATCTACATCTCTATTTTATACACCCAAAGTAGCTTTGTAAGTACTTTTATTGAATTCCTTTTAAAAACATAATTTTTTTAATACATTTATAAGCTTTTTTTTATAAAAACTTCTCTGATTTATTCACAATGTCCAACAACAACGAACAAAGTGCCGTGCAACGTAGTATCGATAATAATGCCGATATTTACAGTACTATGCAATCTGTGATGGTTAATCATTCCCAATCTCGACCTACCAATACTACGATTGCGTATGAAGAAAGACAAAAGTCATTTAAGATAAATCTAAGTAAAAAAAAAAAAAAAAAAAAAAAAGCATGTACTGACTTGTACATTAGTACAATATGAAAGAAAGAGAGACTTTGAGATCCTTTTACTTCTCGCGAACTATGTGCAGGCAAAAAAGAACAGTTGAACTTGCAAACATCCGAACAAAGGATCGTGCTGCTGCTGCCGAGCGCAAATTCTTAAAGAATGATTCCAATGGCACTCTTCTTTTCATGGGTATAGGTAATGCTGGTACTGGAGTTGGTAGTGCAATTAGAGGCTATGATAGACGAGGAGGAAAATGGCTTCCAAGAGTACATAAAAGATATGCTGAGACAATAATAACAGATGAGCATATGACTTCCCAACTATGTGTATATTGCTATTTCCCCATCGCTCACAGTCGAACATCGGACGAGTCTGTCTCTCTTGGAACTGCCCGTTGTTTGAACCCAAACTGTGAAGCGTTTAAACATGGCCGGGCAACAAACAATCGAGATGTGATGTCTGCAACAGCAATTGGGATCTCCGCTATGACACAGGCTCTTTTGAGGAAGTCCTTTCCTCCTTTTTCCAAACAACAATAATTATACTTATCTTTCACCCTCGGTCACCTGAAAATGGTGCACCTTGTTGGCTTCGCCGCCTGTGCGGTTTGAATACCTTCGGGGTAAGTAGAAAATATACTTATTGCCATTTAAGGTACTAATTTTATTTCCATTCTTGTAATATTGACTTCATATACCCTCTCAGTATTGTTTATGGAGCAAAGTGATCACTCTGTCTTGTATACACAATAAAAAAACAAAAAAACAAAAAACAAAAAAAGAAGGGAGATTGGAATAGATCAATTATCAATTATAAACAATACAGCTTTCAATAGCCAACATTAAAAACAAGTTTTGTTTGATATCATCATGTTCACAAGCAAAATTTTGCTGCTTGGATAGACATTCAGGTACCGCCAATGTTATGCGGAGAATAAATGTGACATCATACCGAGCGGGGAGCTCTCATGAGATAATGGGAGAGAGCCTAAATTGTAAAGCTCAAGCAGAATACAATTGAGTTCCTTCTCTACAAAATAATATGGGTAAGGGAAGCCATCCATCCATCCATTCTTAAAGCTAAAACGTTTTCAATAAAGGTATCAGTCGTGATTCTCGTCATAAGCGTAGCGCTACCGGTGCTAGACGTGCTCAATACAGAAAGAAGAGAAAGTAAGTTTTTTTTTTTTTTTTTTTTTTTGCACCATTGAATCGACTGCTGACAAGACATGGAATAGGTTCGAATTAGGCCGTCAATCTGCCAACACCAAGTTGGGTAGCAAGCGTATTCACTTGGTCCGTGTTCGTGGTGGTAACTACAAGCGTCGTGCTCTTCGTTTGGATAGTGGTAACTTCTCTTGGGGTTCCGAAGGAATCTCTCGCAAGACCCGTGTCTTGACTGTTGCCTACAACGCTTCCAACAACGAATTGGTCCGTACCAACACCCTTGTCAAGAGTGCTGTCATCCAAATTGATGCCACTCCTTTCCGTCAATGGTACGAATCTCACTACGCTCTTCCCCTCGGTAAGCAAAAGGCTGGTGAAACTACTGTAAGTGTCGATAAATGGATTACACACAACGAATAGAATTTTAAGTGTTTTAATAGGAAGTTGAAAAAGAAAAGAAATCCAGAAGTGTTGAAAAGAAGATTGCCGCTCGTGCTGCCTCTGCTGCTGTCGACCCTCTCTTGAATGATCAATTCAACGCCGGTCGTCTTTACGCTGTCATCTCTTCTCGCCCCGGTCAATCTGGTCGTTGTGATGGTTACATCCTCGAAGGCAAAGAACTCGAATTCTACCTTCGTAAGATCAAGGTAATAATAGGAACTTTGTTTTGTTGCAAATCCAAAAACTCACTTTTTTTTTTTATTAGTCCAAGAAGCAACACTAAATTGTTTATTCCTTTCTCATTTTTCTACTTTCGAAAAAGTAAATGTATTAATAAAAACATTTCAAAAAATAATACTACATTTGTTCTCCATATATTTTAAATTAAAAGTTCGTTTAAAGCCTGATAATTAAACCTTTAAATTATCATGTTTGGTTTACGTTTTTGAAGCAAAACATGATTTAGGGGAAAATTATCAAACTTCACATGAAATGTAATTTGCGTGAGGATCTTAATTTGTTGCCGGTGCAATTAAAGTTCAGACCGGAGAGACACTGGCTTTTGGGCGGTCGACTTTTAACACGCCTGCCAAATGAGAGAAGAGTAACAAAAACATCAGCTTGAAATTCCTCTCTCTTTATTTGCTTCGATATCGTCAGACACCATGGTAAAAACCACATTGCATGTTTATGGGAGGATGTAGAATGATGGATGATTAAAGAGAGAAAGAAGAAGAGGAAGAGGAAGAAGAAGAAAAAAAAATGGATTATTGAATACGACAATTGAATGCTTAACAACCTTCAAATGCAGAATGTTTCATGTCAACACATAATTTAAATGCTACTCTCTTTTTTCATCATCACATTCTCCTCCTTAATAGAGCTTTAACTAAATGAATAACTCATAGAGCGCCGAAGAACAAAAGGTCACCAAGAACCCCATGCGTAACCTCAGAATCGAGAAGTTGGTTCTCAACATTTGTGTTGGTGAGTCAGGTGATAGACTTACTCGTGCCGCCAAGGTGCTCGAACAATTGACCGGTCAAACTCCCGTTTACTCCAAGGCCCGTTACACTGTCCGTACTTTCTCTATTCGTCGTAACGAAAAGATTGCTGTTCACGTTACTGTTCGTGGTCCCAAGGCTGAAGAAATCCTCGAACGTGGTTTGAAGGTCAAGGAATACGAACTCAAGACCCGTAACTTTTCTGAAACCGGTAACTTTGGTTTCGGTATTGATGAACACATTGATTTGGGTATCAAGTACGATCCCTCTATTGGTATTTACGGTATGGATTACTTTGTCGTCATGGGTCGTCCCGGTTACCGTGTCTCTCGTCGTAAGCACTGCAAGTCCACCGTCGGTACCAGCCACCGTATCAAGAAGGAGGAATCCATTGAATGGTTCAAGAACCGTTTCGATGGTGTTGTCAGCAACAAGAACTAAATTGTTTTTATTTTTCAGTTGAAAAAAGAAAATAAAAAAAAAAAGGAAAACAAAGAGACATTGCTTTATGTTTGAAGAAACTTGAGTCACACAAGTCTGTTTAGTGGAACAAGCATTACATAAAATAGAGAACTATTATCTGATGAGTTTTTATTGTTCTTGTAAAACATCTAAATTAATGTGATACTTCTAATCTTTTATAATTGAATACTGCTATTAATCAAAGGGGCGTCATTTTCTATTGTCCTTAAGAAGGAAGTAAATTTTTGAACAATTTTTTTTCTCTAAATATATCAAATTGGAGCGAATTACTAACTGAAATCTTTGATATTTTACTTTCAATAATCCCTTTAGGACAGAGTCTCTAATTTGCAAGTTCTGGAGAAATGCTTTACTCAAAGTTTCCTTTCGTAATATTTACTATCCTGGACGAAACTTACCTAATCTTTTTCAGTTGGTTAAAAAAAAAGAGGAGGAGGGAGTTATAGGACACAGCGTTACGTGTATATCTTTTGATATGGAAGACAAAAATACAGTTAAAGATATCATCTTACGTTTTACAACCAACTGCCCAAATATAAAAACAACAGATTGCTCAGGTTATTTCTAAGAACAAGCATGGGCTATCCTTTCACAATTATCAGCAAGTTACTTTAAAAAGCTAAAAGAATGACCATCCCCAAATACATTCGATTTCGAAGTCGACGAATACACCGCTTGCGCCTTTGCTTACAGGGATAGATTCGAATCCTATTTTATGGCGAGATATCATTCTTCAAGCTTTTGCGGAAAATTTTGAATTTTATCAACTTCAAAAAAAAAAAAAAAAAAAAAAAAAAAAAAAATACAGCTGCATTAAAGATCTAATTATATATTCTGAAAATGACACATCGAGTGTTCTCAATTACAATGAACTGGTGCATGTCTGCCTTTAAATGACCTCTTCTTGCACAAACGAGTATAAATGAGCCACTCAAAGTTATAGCTTATCGAGAAACTACGATAAAACATCATTAAAGCTTCACCGAAACGTAATTCACTTATATGTCGATTGCCAATATCTCGATCACGCATACGACTAAACATACAATTTTCCAAAGTTTAAGGAACTGTACGCTAAAATTAGATAATGCAAGCACTTTAAAATAATACCAGTTCCTTGTCAAAACGTATGAATTTATGGAGTGCGCGCCTATTGAAACTATCAGTGTAGATACTGATAACTTAATTCTATAGCAAGTTATATCAAAAATGTCTTGAACACGTCAAATTGCTCAGATCAGTTAAGACGCATTGAAGCAGAGAAAATCAAAAGTGAAATTACAAAAAATACCCACAGAATTGATTCGTTGACAACCGATTAAATAATAACACGTTCCTCAAAAGATGATACAAATAGTTGGTCAATGATTAAATCAAGTGCTTTTTTTTTTTTTTTTTTTTTCTGTGGAAGGCGTGTATTTTTTTTTTCTTTGATAATAAATCGAGCAGAAAATACACATGATTATTCTTAGTTAACGATGAACGTTGGTTTATCAAAATGGTATTACGTCAAACCATGCGGCAGACTCATTAGTCTTTACTGTGTCCTTTAAAACATAGTTAATTAATTACATTCAAACTTCTATTTTGAGCCTATGATTTGATGCAGAGTGTACTATATCAGTAATGCATACGTTACTTTGTTTTACTATTTCATGTGATTTAGACAATGAAAATAATAAAATATATGTCCATATATTAGGTAGTCTGGATATATTGATGGTAGCAATGCACACACAAATAGAAAAGTGATATATGGTGTGTAAGCTCCACACTTTTTAGATTATAAGGAGCAATGGACAGCACCGTAACACATCTTCAACGGGCTTTGCCTCTATGGCTTAATAATGTCACACGAAATAGATATATCATTTGGTCAGCGTGTTCTCCCAATGACCAATAAAAAGAGACAATCGTGAATTGATAGTAGTCAATAACAATAAGACTTTAAATCAATACATCAGACTTAGATATGCTTGTATTAAATTTGTTTCTTTCTCTTTTTTTCTTGGGGAGAGAGTTTTTTTTTTTTTTTTCTTACTTTCCCACGTTGTGTCTTAATCGTATCTGTATTTGTCTGTAGCTAACACAAGTCTGCTTATCTAACAAGAACTTTATTTTGTGATGATCATGCAGGTTTATCACATTTGGCCATCTAATCTTTATAAAGCTTTTTAAAATCACGAAACTGTTCACATAAATCCCTTCCAACCTCACAACTACCCCTTGTGTTGACTAGGGTGATCATTTGAATCCTTTTTTGGCTCTAAATACTGCGGATTCGTCGGGAAATAAGTAGAAAAAAGCAAATCGTGTCATGCTTTCTGAGGTAACAGTGTTTTCTAGTACAAGAGATTACTCGATATACATTCAGATATAAATCTCCCCCCCCCCCCCCCCTTTTTTTTAGATGTTCCATAGGGTTTACACATCTTCTCTTTTAACTTTCGTACAGTGTTCACGACACCGACTTGCGCGATTTCAAATAATTCTGCGTGCTTGTAAACATCAACTTGTGTAAATTTAATTGGCCAATTCGCGTCTACTCAAAAATTAAATTGTGCTTTCCAAAATCTCTATTCGTGCAAAAATATTTACACATGACACCTTGTAATTTCAATCAATAGACTAGGAGATCAAATGAAGCTATTATGGCGAAAGCTAATGAGGCGAAGGTTTCCAAGCGAATGATGTACGATATGATATCCTGCTTCAGATAGCAAAGGCCGGTTAAACCTCAGCTGATGTTTCGATTCAGGCACCAGAACAAAAACGATGTTATTGTATGTACAGGATATCAAACCTCTTCAAATCTACTACATATTGTAAGCATTTATTGAGTAAATAATATAAGCTTAAATTCAATGCTATATGTATGATACTCATTTACCAAATATGACTTTCTTCCTTTAGTGAATCATCCCAACACAAGTATACTTTTTTTTTTTTCTGAAAGAGAGCTGTCTCCTTTAGAAAAATCCAGATATGGATATAGTGCCACTCTATTCGTGTTATTTTATAGCATCTCCAGTTTTTAGAGAAAACAAGACAATTATTTTAAATAAAAAATATTATAAGAAAAAAATTGATTCGAGGGTTAAAACATATAGTCTAAGAAATAAAATTTGGAAAATTTTGTTCCTCTCCCAAAACACCTATATTATCTTTTTCACCAAACCTTCAAATATCACAAGAATATTTAAACTCTCTTTCTGACGATTGGAAATACTTTTATAAAATAACGCGAATAGAGATTTTGGAAAGCACAATTTAATTTTTGAGTAGACGCGAATTGGCCAATTAAATTTACACAAGTTGATGTTTACAAGCACGCAGAATTATTTGAAATCGCCCATTGGCACTATTTTCACTGTATTGTCCTTGTTAATTTCTTGGCTTCTTGTGTAATATCCTAGCGTGGCTAGCCAGGAAGTTTTATCACCGCTGGACTCAGCAATTGTCGTTCGTGTTCAACAGATCCTAGTTCCTCGGGAGACATATTCGGTATTTGCGCATGATATAGTCTGGAGCAATTTATAGAGATGATAAAATAACTTTATAGCTACAACTTGGAGCTAAAGGTCTTTGATAGACCAAAGGGATGAAAAACATCGGAATTTAGGGTTCCTGAGTCATAACGGGTGGCTCGGATGGACCGGATTCATTCCCTTAAGACTTCCAATGAAAGCCACACAAGTTACATAATAATGACACCTGATCCTTTGTCTCAGTCTTTGTATTGTTCATGAAGTTGCTTTTGACCAGGTCTACATATCTTTCCTATAGTCTAAATCTTTGTTTTTCACAGAAAAAAAAAAAACGACAGAATGATCTTTCTATACATTGGCATAATTAGAAAGAAATTGGCCCCCCTTTTTTTAACAACTAATGTTGCCTGCGCCATTTAGTAAATCAAAGATGTATCTTTCTTTAACCTGTGGAAGGTTACACTTTATTTGTATCAGCCGATTTACAAGTGACTGTCCCATCGCAGTGCTGAGCCAATTATATCAAACTAACCCCTTATTTTTAATCCTGAATTTTTTTTTGTCTTTTTTTTTCTTTTTTTTCAACAAAAAAAAAACATTTTGTGCAGGGAATACTTACTTGTTATTCCACCGTTTATTTATTAAAGAAGGGGTGATTCAGCATATTTGATCGCCTTCTGAACCTGTTTCAATAACTTCCGTCAAATCAGACAACGTTTTGTGCTCTTTAAAAACAAACAACAATGGCTTATTTTATTATCAATCACAAATTTCCCTCAGAAGAAACAGCTCGACAGACTATGAAAAATTACCCACAATGCCCGCCAACACCATATTCGACTCATCAATTGACTTTGAATCATCCAGCTTACTCCAAGGAGATGGTCAAGTTGGATTTTTATCTGGTCACCAATCTTCAGCCGCCATAAGAGAAGAAAGCAATAATACCTTAAATAACTGGCGCAAATCTTCCCATGACATAAATAACCCACCGGACAATGACTTATCTTCAAGTATCATTTTATCGCTAGCTCCCTCATCGTCGTCGTCGTCGTCTTTTACAGGCAAACGTTCATCTTCTGACGCTGAGAACACGCATCCAACAAAGAAGACAAAATTAGAAGACGAAGACTGTGTCTTATTTGGTCCAATTCCTACTTCTATTTCCTTTTCTCCGGTCCCTCATAGGTCTAACGATCTCTTAATGGACGATGAAGCAATATTCGAAGAGCTTGAAAAAATAACATCTAATGACAATGACACCTTTTCCCCCATATCACCCCCTTCTTCCCCCATCTTATCACACATAGCGCACGATTTTGAACTTGACGATGACTTTATTCTATTTCCTTAAATAAACTTTATTCTTTTACACTTTTTAAAATCGATTTAATGTCATCCACTTTATCCAAAAGAGTCTGAGCCACTTTAACTGCTTCTTTTCTTAGTCGACGTGCTTCCAGAAAGTCTTGTCCACAAGAAATGCCGTCCAGATTGAACAAGATATGCATCAGCTGTTCTCCAAGGTAAGCCGCCTTATAGATCTGCTTATCTTTTTCCTTTTCGGTCTTTATTGTTTGAGTCATAAATTCTTTAATATCTTTTTCGTATTCTTTGACTTGTGGCGCAATGTCTATATCTATTTCTTTTTTGATGGTTTCTAATCTCTCTATCGTCACTTGTTCTTCCTTTGTTCGTTCTGTTTGGTTTATACGATTCGATTCCTGATAAAAAAAAATAAATATTTCGTCATCTCCCCCCCCCACACACACACAATTTCTATTTACTCTTTCATTAGACCCTTTTTGTCCTATATTTTTTACTCTAAGCATAATCCGGCTTTCGGGTCTAATTCCATAAGCTTTCAATTGCATATCGTCATTGTTCATCACAGCTATTTCATATTAGCATATACAAACACACTTGTTTTATTTTACCTCCAAATGCCAGCAAGTTGATCTTGTGTGATTCAATGCCTGTAACTCGAGAACAGTATCCCTTCAAGTCTTTGACTGTTGCTTGGTAGAGTTCTTGAACGTTGCTGTATTCTACAGGAAACTCTTTTCCTTGCCAAAAAACTTTTAGAATGGCTGACATTCTTCAAATAATTTTTTTAAAAAAAAAATTAAACCGAAATTTCATGCTTTTTTTTTTTGAGTAGACTTTTTGGCCGGAGTTTGGAACCTTGTTAGATTTGCTATGTGCAGAAGTAGGGTTTATTTGTTCATTACTTCTTTGTTGAATTTAATAAAGAGTACAGAACAACACATAGGAATAACCCATTAGTAAAAAAAAAAAAAAAAAAAAAAAAGATGATATAAAATTAATTTCTGTAAGAATTTACAGTGTTAGGTTAACTCAAGTAAAACAAGGTTATCATCTTTGATATTTTGTACAGTTCTTTATGCTGCAAAGTGTTTTGTCTGCTTCTTTAAACATTTCATTAAAAGATGACATCATGAACTGCGCACTGTGGGTTGGAAACACAGTAAATGTTACGCAGATTATTGTGATCAGGGACACTCTCACAGCTTTACAATGCCTTGATTACTTTTTTTTTTTTGTCTTTATTTCTTATAAAGCTTAATATTTTTTTTTTTAGTTTTGATACACTGCATACTGAATAAAATGATATTTGTTAAAAGAACAAAAAAAAAAAAAAAAAAAAAAAAAGGAAAAGCAAGTCGCTTAAGTACTTCAAGCATGTATTTGACGTATGTAGATTGATTTTCGATGGAAAACCAATCAATATATGACATTATTTCAGGAATGTAATGGGTATAATAACATACACATCAATTCGCCAACAAGATAACCATGATTTTTTCTGTCAAAAGATCATATTTCCATTCCATTCACAGTCGTTTAATTAAACTTTTTATATGAAAAAAAAAAAAAAGTTTCGAGATTTCAAAACAAAAGTTCATTAAGTGATTGTTGAAATGTTCAATTCTATCTTGTTTTCCTGTATCTTTTATTTAGCGAGTCAAGAAATCGTGTTAAAAAGGACAATAAAACAAGCTAATGCCTAGTTCTCCACGAACTTTAATTTCGTTGTTGTCTAAGAATATATTTTATTTTATTTTTGTACAGAAATATTCAATTGTATGTAATAATAATAAGTGGGTTTAAATGGGTTACATTGTACACGACATTCTCGAAAGAACATCAATTTTAGTTGGCGTAAGCAGCTGCGATCAATCCGAGAAAGAGAGAAGCGAATCCGGAGAAGGCAACGCGGGTACCAGAGCTAGTAGAGGCACTTGAACCAGCGACGTTCATGGAAGCTGAGGATTCGGAAGCGGAAGATGATTCAGAGGCAGCAACAGATGATTCAGAAGCAGCAGAAGGAGCAACGCTAGAAGAGGCAGCAACAGATGAAACAGGAGCAGATGAGACGGCAGCACTGGTGGTAGCAGCAGATGAGTTGGAAGGAATGGATCCGTCAGAGACAGGGTAAACAAAGTTAGTTTCCCAGTAAGGTTGAGAGATGTTGAAACATTGGTTCCAGGGCATGACGTTGAAAGTCTCCTTTACTTTGGGTAACCATTTTTCAGCCATGGTAATAGTAGAGTTGTTAAGTTCGTGTTGAAGGATAATATGACCAGTAGAACTATCGCTACCATTCTTGCGAGCTTCAATCCAGTTTTCAAAATAACCATCAACAGTTTCGGGGGCCAAGTCTCCTCCACCATCACCAGGCATGTTCCAATCATCAGTATCTTCATCCCAAATGACGGTAACCATACCCATTTGCCAAGCGATAGCACGAACACGATCATCAACATCACCAAAGGGAGGTCTCCAGCATTTAGGGGTAACACCGGTAACTTCCTTGATAGCACGAAGAGTCCAATATAATTCAGCTACAACAGCTTCGTTTTTAAGAGAAGTCATGGCAGGATGAGACCAGGTGTGGACACAGATGGTGTGGCCATCAGCTAAAGCTCTTTGTGCAGCAGCAGGTGCTTCAATGACATTAGATCCAATATCTATAAAAAGGTAGAGTTAATATATAAAAAAAAAAGTCAACGATTAGTAATTTTCAAAACTTACAGAAAAGACCAGCCTTTTGGCTGCTGTTTGCCAAAAAGTCATACAAGTTGGGCTCGGCCCATTCCCCAGCATCACTTGTAAGAGGTCCATCATCGTAAGTCTATTACAACAGTGTATCAGATTTCAAAATTCACAATTCTCATCTTTATATTTTCTTACCAAACCCCATTCACCCACGTTAGGACAGCGGTAGTAATCGGGAGCAATAATAGGGTTCTTGGATTCAACGCAACCAGAGGCACTCCACCAACAGTCAGGATCCTTGCTATCATCATAGCCAGTCATGGTAATATCACCATTGGAGTCAGCTTTACGAACAGTTGCGTTGGGTACCATGGTCCAATCGATGGCAGCAACAGCAGCCTTGACTTCAGCAGAGGTAGTTGAAGGTGACTTCCATCCTTCAGGATAGCCTGTGGAGTTAAATTCAATGGTATCTAACTTTCCGGTAGGAATGGTAGCGCCAGATCCAGGGTAAGATTTCACATTTCCTGAAATTGGGACAACATCTGAGAGATAAGCAGGAGATACTTGGGCAGGAGGAGAAGATGATGTAGAGGTAGTGTTAGTCTGAGCATTGACAGTCGTGAAAAGCATGGCTACAGCAGAAGACAAAGCAATTGAATTAGAAAACCAAACCATTGTGTCGTTATGGAATAATTAGCTTAAAGAAGAAAATAAAAAAAAACTGAATCAACAGTGGATATTTATATCTGTTTTTGTCCGAATTGATATTAGGTTACACTACTGTATGAAGCCACCGTGTACCACAATGATGATTAAAAAAAGACATTTCCCCAAAATAGGCTCTAAATTCAAATAAAATCTTGTTTTGGAAAAAAGTAAGTGTATCAAGTGGCAACAGATTCTTCAGCCCCCTCCCCCCCCCTTTTTATGCAGAAAATAATCACTAAAGGTTTATTGAAGGTTGGAAGATCCAAAAGGTGTCAATCCCGGGGAAATAAAGAAGACACTTACTAAAAGTAGTTATTTGTTCTAAACCCGGGTCTTTTGTCATAGAAGGGCTACCAAGGTGTTATTTTAAGAACATCTGATGCGCAGAAAATCGTAATTGGACTACAGGACACAAGTGCAATGCTAATTTATTTTTTTGAGGCACAAAAAAAAACTTAATAACAAAAAAAAAAAAAAAAAAAAAAAAAAAACAAAGCCAACCAACATATCATAAAGTGTTGTCCGAAAATTACCCGGCAGGGTCCTTTAGTAATGCCCAATCTAGATTTACAACCTGAAAGTATTCATTTCGTCATAATGGAAATCCGCATCAAAGTTTCTGTATTTATATCGGAGAACTATCCAAGTCAAAGGATTCTCTGTTGCTTCAAGTTATTAATAGTAATTTCTATCGGAAGAAACACCTTATTTGATCCGCGGGTTATAAAAGAAGCCAAACAAACGCTGTTTCGAAGCTTTTTCTTAACAACACATTATGATTAATACTTAAGCAGAGAAAATTTAATTTAAATAAAGTAACTATCTCTATTGTAAAGAAAGAAAAGAAAGCCCAAACTTTGTTTTCGCGAAAACCTGGTAAAATAAACGACTTGTACATCCCGAAAGCTTTCTGATGCGTACGTGTGTTATCTTTTCCTATTAGTCCTACAACAAAAATAGTAAATAGCATAGTTAATATAGCCATGGCCGAGGATTTTTTTTTTGGCTTGTAATACGCTTCAAAAAGGGGAAGGAGATAATATTTGGGACCTTGTTGTTCTAATAGTCTTGGTCGTTTTTTCTTTTTTCTAATATATGCTGGAAGTTTTTAATCAAGTATTTTTTTTTCATAAAGACGGGTAGAGTCTTTATTAATCGACATACATGTCTCTGTAATTTATCTCTATCCATCGTCACAATCGATCTGATGTTTAATGGTTTCTTTAAAATATCACATTATTATCTGAAACGATTACTAAATAGATTTCGTAAACTTCAACTATTTATTTCGTTTTATAGAAAGCAATTTTAAGCTGGAAGAATAAGAAGAAATGCTGATGTCTTAGACGTAGAAACGATTTTAGAATGTGATACATTCAGTACTCACTTGTATCTGCGGTGGAGATGGCAGTTCTTTGATTCATAGATAATTTTGTTGGCGGCGTTTGTACTCATTGATTGGTAATGTCATTAGGAATACCATAACGTACGCGGACAGTATTAAAGATAAGCAGAATCTTGAAAATGGATATCGACTTGGTGGTAAAGTTAAACAAGCCCTGAGTCAAGTCTGGCACTTTAATCTCTGCTAGTAATTACATCACATATATGATAGCAGTAAGCAACACAAGAACGTAGAACTGAATTGTTTGATCAACAATATGGATTCCAGGACACCTTCCGTCAGCTGCTCGTTCAAAAGGGTTTTTTTTTTTTTTTTTTTTTTTTTTTTCAAAAAGAGTACCATCTTGATGAGATCTTAGCATAGCAAGTAATGACCACTTTGGAGTGCAGCAGACTTGACTTCTTCGTATCCTAAACTTCTTGTCCACTTGAAACCCAGAGTTTTGGCGGTCTAAAGATCATATTGTATGTTGTTGGACAGTTTCAGGGCTCGTAATTTGATTTCGGCTACATTCTTATCCTGATTGAGCCGCGTCAAATTGCTCACTATGGAGAATAAGACACTGAAATATTACAAGGCTGAATATTACTACAATTTTCATTTTTTTTTTCACAGGACTTTGAGCTAAAAATACTTGTATTCAGTCAAGAATTATTATATTCCTACCACCTTTTAGTTACCGATAATCGTGAATGGTTATCTTTGCAGTAACAAACCAAAATTGTCTTTTTCGAAAATGCTCGATACACACTGTTGTTTGATTAAAGAGAGATTTTCTTAGACCCTATTAGAGCTATTTTAGCTGTATCATTTGTTGTCTATAATACTCTTTCTTCTAACACTTTATCACCACACCAAATTCACTCGAAAATAGAGAGGAGTTATCAGGCAAACCCTTGTTGTAACACAGCTGTGATTTCTTTTATATAAATATACTCTGGGCAGCAGAATCCTAGGGATGGTATATGTTTGATTAATAGAAAAGAATAGGAAGCAAAGGGAGTCTTTTATTTGGATTCTTTATTTATAAGAGAGAAGACATGATCGAAGCAAAAACTTTTGAATTTGATTTCCTTAATGATGAATAATATTAAACTTCTTTTTCCATATTTTACAGTTAAAAAGATATAGTATATCTTGTATTATTTCAAACGTATACTCATCTGGTCATACACGAACGAATTTTGTGCGCTGGTTTTTTTTTTTTGTTGTGCGTACAATTAGAAACCTTTACTGGTCAGTAAATGTTACACGAAAATATTTTCAGGTTTTCAAGCCATTTTCGGCTTAGCAAAATCAATAGTTCAACCGAACATTATTCCTATTCTAAACGCGTTTTATATAGAGAAAAACAGTCGGATAGGCTGTAAACCGTGAAGTTTTTTTTTTGCGTACTACAGTTACAGCTTTCATACTTTGTCTCATTTAGTAACTGTAATTATGTCTTATTGTTGTAATCTTCTTTCTCTAGTACTATATTGGGAACTAAGCCTGCTTTCCACGTCCTTAGTAATTGCCAACGTATTCTCAACCTGATATATTTTTACGGTATGTGATTGACTTTCACGAGATTAGTGACACCCGGTTCTGATGAGACTGAACCCCAGGACACATTTATATTTAGATTTTTTCTTTTTTTTTGTTTCTAGGCCTTTGTTTTATTAACCGAATCCAAAAATGCAGTAATCCGCTGTTGTTAGCCCTTCTCCCCTAATCCTAAAAAACCTTAAATCCGTACATAACAAGTCGCTCGTTACACTTTTTTTTTTTTTTTTTTTTTAGTTTCTAGAAAATAAAAGTGCTTTTTAAATGTATCACTGCAATAAACGCCCTAAAAAACATGTCGAATGACGCTTTGGTAATGCAATACAGGTAGGTTAATTCCAAATTGTAAAAAAAAAAAAAAACTTTTGCATAATGACTCTAAAAAAAGATTTAACATAAAAAAATTGAACTTTAGCTTATTCATAAAAAATACACGTCAACTACAAATGTTTCTAATGAATTAGAAACTTTTGTGTGAATATTCAATAACTGGCATCTATCGCTTGAAAACGAAGAGATCGTCCATTACTATTTTTAGCAGCAGTAACATGAAATCTATTTAAAGTGTTTAAAACACTTATCAATCTTTAAATCCGTATAAACAGAATTCATTTCACCAAAGCGGGCCTGTCTTTTTTATCGTTCTAAAAAAAAACATACTCTCGCATATTTATTTAGCGATTCACGCGCAGAAGTTTGTGTCTGCGATTGAACTGGTAAATGAAAAACTGCTACCTGGGAACTATCGAGCCCAAATTAATCGTGTCGTGTGATTCAGATACTCTTAACTCATTGGTTCAACTTGTTACTATTATGGGATCATTCAGTCTACAGCTGATTGGTAAGCAATAGTACTATGACAAAAATAGGGAGACGCGAAGATCCTCAATTGATATTTTGAGGAGGGCTTTTATATATGTCTTTTCATTGTTTTCTGACTGCACAAGATTATTTGATACGTAAGATATGATCATATGAAGGAGAATAAGTATCTACCAAAAGTCAAATTAAAGTTTTTTTTTTTAAAAAAAATTGGTGTTACACACGCGTGGCGTACATCTTACCTTCATTAACACAATTCAATATCGAGTTAATTCTCTGAGAATTATATGTGACATCGAATGAAGACAGGGAAGGGCAATGTTTCCCACCTTTCCCTTCCTTTGCTGGCTTTTAGAAGATCAAGGTTTATAAAGTCAAAATGTTTAAAATTTTATTGAATCTTCGCTGAGTCATAAATAAAGAAGTACCACAGCTTATTATCCTTCCTTGTCTTTATTCTTTTGTCTAATCTGTAATAATGAATTTACACACTTTTTTCCGAAAACTTTCACGCAGAAGTTGAAAAAAAAAAAAAGAAAAAAAAGAAAAAAAAAAGAAAAAATGGCTTTCTTTCGATGCGATTTATTTTCTAGCTTGTTAAGTTATTAACTTGTTCATCTTCATGAACATAATAACACTTGTCAAAACTCAAGATGCAAAAATTATCATATTCTTGTTTTCTTGAAGAGTATGTTAGATGTAGTGGATAACGTAAAACTCATGACAACATTCGCCATTGCTATAAAGTCATCGCTGGTGAAATTCGGGGGCATCGCGTGGTGTCGTGTTCAAGCTCATTTATCTAAAGTATTTCAATTCAAAAAGAGAAAAGATCACTTTCATCTCAGTGTCGTGTTTGGTCATTCATTATACTTTTATTTATTATATTCTACATCAACTAAAGGACTCATCAGACTCTGTAATTAAGAGTCGGATTTTATATTCTATGAACCCTCACCAATTTAATAGTTCTCCTCCTTTAGTCTTAATAAAGATAGTAATTGTTAGCTATTAATTCTTCCTGTCTCTACATAATAAGCACAAATACCATAGACTCGGCATACAATTGTAATATACGTCAGTATCTTCAATCACCTAGTTGAAAGTCTTCCTTTTCAAGTACCTATTTGGCAAGGTTGTCTTCTATTTCTTCCGACTCATCATTAGCCATGCTATCTTTAGTGGCAATGTTAATTATACTACACCGATCATGATTACAATTTATGTCTTGCATTTCTTCATCAGAAGTAGTATATTCATCTACAAATTGTTCTTGCTGTTTTGGTTGATGTGAAATAAACAGCATTGCTTATTAAATCGAAACTATTTAGTAGAGTTGTGAAAGAAAAGAAAACAGTCTTAGTTGTATATCTCAAATGGTTCAAAATATAGCCTTTAAAATTTTACTATTCTTTGCCTGTTCCTAAAACATAAATTGTCCCAGCCAAGTTTTTTATTCATCTCAAGCTAATCCAAAATCGTCTCGCTGAAAAATTTGCCCGTCCCAGCAGAAAAAAGTGTGTCTAAATATGTCTCAAATAGCCTCAATTCGAGTGTTTAAACGATGTACGATTCGGCTAATCAGTCCGTCGCTATGTTGTACAATTCTCTGCAACTGTGTCCTTCGACGTACAGGCCACTTCAGTAATCAGCCAATGAAATGTGATATACAAAAACTTCGTTCCCCGCTTCTTTTTGTTATTTCAGGTCCTTGTGCAGTAGAAATTCCTTCTTTTTTTCTTGTTCTTTCAAACATTGAATGACCGATGCACCAAAAAAGCCAACGAAGATAAGTCGAGCAATTCTGGGAACAGCATGTTATCGATGTAGAGGCTTTAGGTAAAGAAGAACAATATGGGATCAAATTCTTAAGATTAAACAATTACAATAGACATGCATGCGATCGTGCAAAACCTTTTTGTACTCGTTGTCAAAGACGAGGGCTTGTTTGTAGCTATCCTGAGGCAGCACCCACTTTAAAAAAACTGCAAAAGGCGACAGAAGTATTAGGGGATAGAATTAAAAAGTTTGGCGATCTTATAAAACACACAGGAGATAATAACCAGTTAGTAAAAACAGACAACAAGAGTATTTCACTCCAAAAGCTTGCTCAAACACAATCAGCAGCTACGCTTACATCGCAAATCCCTAATTATTCTACCCGATCAACATCCGCAGATACAATACATTTGGCCAGTTCATTTTCGATTTATCCTTGTCATAAATGCTACAAAGATTTACAACCCTGTGATTTAACAACACCCAGCTGTGGTAGATGCTTCTCAACTGGACACGAATGTGTTTATCAAAAAACAGAACCAAAGGCAAATCATGTATCTCAAGCCTTAAATACAATGAATAAAGTTATGGATCACTGGCAAGAGTCTATCGATAAGATAGCCAAAGATTTTGCACAAAAAACAAAAGATTTCGGTCAAAAAGTGGACCAATCATTCAAAAAGAAACCGTTACAACCGTTTTCTTGGAAAATTACAACTACCAAAAAAGGACTCACGGTTGAAAGCAATGTCAATTCTTTTAATGACCTTACTACATTAGTGGACCAATTCAAGAAAGTGATGCATATTTCAACACCACAGCAAGAGCAAATCGATGCACCCGAGATATTGGATGACATTTTAGCAATGCCTGGAACTGAATATGTAGATGACACAAGCTCGATACACACATCTTCCACCTTTTCGTTCAATCTCTTTAACAGCTCACACCCTCTTGTGGATTACGAAGATTTAGCACCGGTTGAAATCACAGAAGAGCTGACCGATAGCTTAGTTCATCTTTACTGCAGCACACCATGTTGTTCAAGTACACGCTTACCTATTGTCAACACTGTCAAGTTCTTGGAACGTTATCATGATCCAGAGAAACGTCCTCCCAAAATTCTCGTCTATGCTATATGTGCAGCCGCAGCACGTAACGCTTTTCAATTCCATGTCTCTAGCATACAAGATAAGGAATACAATATTGGCAAAACAATCTCAATCATTTATTGTTTGAAGGGCCGGGAACTACTAGCTGACTGTTTTGATCTTGAGCCTACGTTGGACCATTGTGTAGCGGCATTCTTGTTAGCTTATTGCCATTTACAAAATGGTTATACAGGCATACTTTATATTTATGAATGGATCACATTTACTATGGCTCAAGAATTAGATCTCTACAAAGACGGTCGGGAGCTCACCCAAGACGAAAACATGTTAGTATGGTGTCTTTATTACTTCAATACTTGGTACAAAGTTTTTCAAGGTAACTCCAGCTCATCTGTTCAAATCTACCCGCGTTCTCAACTTCAGCCACCACCACCAAAGCCCAATACTTCTGAATGCATACCCCAAGAAGTCATAAACTATTACATATACACAGAATGGTACTATCTAATTCAGCTACAGTCTCTACGCCAAGAAATCACATATCGTTTACTTTCTGTACAGCCCACCGGAAACAAAGATGCAAATTTATCTACAGATCTACTCGTCTTTCAGGAGAGATTAACAGCATTTCATGAAACATTACCACCAGAATGGAAGGATATGAACGTCAAATCCGAATATTCAGCACATTCTGTCGACATTTATTTATTAATCAAGTCTTGCACTTTGAACGTTTACATAGATTATCATATCAACAAAGTCTTGCTTCATCAAGCATTTTTCCCAGCAGAGCATTTTCCAACAACACCTTCGGCTATCCAGTCTTTGCATATCTGCCTTGAATCAGCTCTCATTATTTCTCAAACAATTATAGCCATGATTACAGAGCATGACAACCAATGTAATATTCCTCTTTTTGGTCTGATGTTTGCTAACATGGTATACATCAAACTTTTGAATTATCCTGGCGACCATCCTTACAAAGCACTTGTCAAACAGACCCTTGTTCAGTCTATTGACACTTTAAAGATGTCAAAGCCGTATATTTATGATATTGATATGAGCTCAAGTTTACTCCACATAATGGAACAAGATGCAATCCAAGCTTTACAAGAAATACATTATACATAAACTTCTCTTATTTATTGACTCAAGTTAATTTTTGATGACATTTATGTTATTGTCTTTTTGGCTTGCAGATTTAATTTTATTGATCAGGAAGTAAGAATGTACAGGTTTGTTGATTTATTTATACTATTTGGATCGTATGTCTTCATTACATAATTGTGAAAAAGAATTAGTTTGGGTAAGCGCTATCATCTAATTTAGTTTTACGTTGGTCGTTGTTTTCTAAATAGAGCCCTTGTTTTTTTATAAAGGATTGTATTTTATGTGGGCCACCAATAGTAGAATTATTGCCTTTCAAGACGTAAGGTCTTTTCTGAGTAGTATCTGACTGTATTTTCTGACTTGTTGGGACCTCGTGGAATGCACCAGGCATTTCAGATGTAGGATCATAATCGTTGTATGAGCTGTCGATCATAGTGTTTGAAACAGAAAAAGCTTAAAAAAAGCATGCACTTGTATTTATATCAGTTTTTTAAGGTAACATCATAGTGATATAATCTCTTCATTTCTAAACTCACTGTATCTAGGCCAAATCAGCGTTATCTCCAAATACAATAGCATTTATCCATAATGAATTAATCATATCTCTTTTATTCAATCTAGTTTATAAAATGCATCTAAAAAACACGGTGTTGATTATAGTAGGCTATTTGGTCTCGTGATCATTCAATACTTGTTTTGTCTTGTTGCGTACTACTGAATGCAACTATTGTATTAGATCAATAATAAAAGTGCACTAACCAAGCACTGTAAATTGATTTTATGCAAATACATGCGGGGAATTCTACGATATGTATGAAAGCACTGACCATATGAAAATCTTTTATTTTGTTCTCTATTAAATTGACGTGGATATCAAAGTAGTTAGTTTTGTTTTGCTGTTATTATGGGAATGGTTTTTCTTTTATTAATACATTTTATCTTTTTCTTCTAAAATGACAGTAAAGGATGATATAGTTGACAATGCATGATGAGGCTTTGTGTATTAAAGTTGTTCTCATTGTGCTTCATCGGTCTCTTAACCGATAACTGGGATTTGAAATTTTGTCGGCAAAAAATTATATCAGTTTTTTGCTTATTTTTTTTTTTCCTCCAGAATGAGTTTTATGATGGACAGGGCTACTGAAGCAGCAGCAAGTGATTTGGCCGAAGTTAGAAAACTCATTGAGAGTATGACAGCGCTCGTGAGCAGTCAACAGCAACAGCAACAACAGCAACAACAACAGCAACAACAGCAACAGCAACAGCAGCAGCAACAGCAACAACAACAGCAACAACAGCAACAGCAACAACAGCAACAGCAACAACAGCAACAGCAACGAAAAATACCTCAAAAGCAAAAAGAGCTACAAACTCAACAACAACAGGAGAAACCAAAGCAGCAAGAGAATGTGCAGACAAATCAAGAGAAAACGAAGTTTCCTGGATTGCAGCATCAACAGGAACAGCAATTAAATACAGCAACACCAATGCCTCAAGACACCACGCAAAATTGGCCAAACAATACCAACATAAATACTCAATACTCGACAAAGACTTTTAGGTATCTACTCTAAAAAAATATATAGCATTTTGCAGTTGCACTGATTTCATGTTTGTCGTATAGTCAACAGAACTGCGACAATACAAATACTACTACTACTACTACTACTACTACTACTACTACTAATGAGGAAAAAAATGAATTCCAGAGTACCAATACAGCAGTACCACCACCGCCAATGGCACAAGGAATTCCTACAGCAGGGATTATTGTTGAAGTAAATCATATAACATACAGCAGAACATTTTATTTTCAATTATCTCGTAACGTATTTATACGACACTTACATAAATTTTCTATTAACCCAAACTTATTTTTATTTATACCAGCTGAAGCAACCATTGAGCCGCTTGTAGCATGGCTAAGGATCACATTTCAGGATCCTAGTATTTCTGGTATGGTACTTCAATATAAAGGATTTGATGAGTTATGGAAGTGTTTATTGAACCGTAAAAGAATTATGTTAACATGTACAAAGCAAAACGTGGGTATTGACAGCACAGTTTTATAGGAGACGATTCTTTGAGAAGGGTATTGAAGCAAAGTTTGAAAACGAATACAATACTTCAAATGAGAGTGCCTTGTGAGCACGATCTTTTGAGTGTAAGTCTAAATAATAGTTTTAAAGTATTTCACTTTAACTTATTCCCCCCCCCCTTTTTTTTTAGTCGGGATATACAGATAAACGACTTTTAGCACTAACAGCAAAGCCTGCTATACCCAACATAGGTCAAGTCAATGGAATTTCGGCGCATCAAATTCCTCATGATATGAATATTAATAGTCAAACAACCACTTGATGTACAAATAAAACAGAGCATTTTTTTTCATGTATTTTAAACATCTGAGCCTTAAATTGGACATTTTCCCTTCTTTCTCTTTATTGAATGTCTTTGCTTTTAGATGAACAAAATACAGCGCCTTCTTGGGATCAACTGAGAAAGGAAGCGAGACAACTGGAAAATGAAATTGAGCACAAACTGTCTGCATTAGCGAGAATCGGTCAATCAACTGGCTTAGACAATACAGGCCAAGAAGCAGAAACCGATGAATTATTGAAAAAGGTACATTATATTAAAAAAAAAGCCTCGATTAAACAAAAGTGTAGCTTCAAAATGTCATTTCAGAAATGGCAAACTTCATTGACAAACCAAGCACTATACCAACCAATCCCTCTATGGTCCATATGTTGAGCAGACATAAGGATATATTATATGATAATACTAAAGAATTTAGAAAAGTTAAGGTAAATAAGAGAACTTTGCCAAAAAAAAAAAAAAAAAACCACAACATTCTAATATAAATATTTACACTAACATAATGTAGGCTAATATAAAAGCAGCCAGAGACAAAGCCAATTTAATGAGCCAAGTACAAGATGAAATAAGAACATTTAATTCAGCAAGCAACAGGGATAATCCTGATTATTATCTGACAGAACGTAACAGAATAGAAGGATCTCACAGAATGACAGATATGATTTTGGAGTAACAAGAAAAAAAAAGCGTCATGAATAGATTTACTCATTCATTTATAGGCAAGCATATGCCACTAGAGAAGATATGTCGAGACAAGGAAGAATAATGCGTAGTGTGAATCAACGAGTTGGAAATATAGTTAGTAAAGTATCCCAGTAAACAATCATAGAGATGATAGTTTATTTAAACGATTGACAATAGATCAAATTCCGGGCATAAATAATATAATCTCTCGTATAAACACAAGAAGAAAACGAGACACGCTGATCATGGCTGGTGTAATATCCTCTTGCTCTATTCTTATCATCCTCTATTGGTTACATACATGAATAAAATCTCCCTGAATGTCCGATTTCTTTTGATTTTTTTTTTCTTTCCCTTTCTCTCTTTGCAGTTACAATCTTTCTTACATGTCGAAATTGGTGAATGCCCTTCAACAACAAGAGGAAGAATATATCCGTCGCCCTCCTATACATCTTCGAACTTCAAAAAGCTCAACTATACGACACAACTTATTGTCGCCTACAAGAACAAATAGTAGCACCCTAAGAGGTAGCCCATCTACTCGACGAAGAACGAACAGTTTTAATTCTGCTGTAGTCAAAAAAGATTTAAAACTACTACCGAGATTAGAAGAAGAGAATGCGAGCCTGCCTCCCCAAGTAAAAAAAAAAAAAAAAAAAAAAGAGAGAGAGAGAGAAAGAGAAGAAGAAATATTATATAAAAACAAGTATACGAGCCCGTTTTTTTTTTCTGTTTTTTTTTTTTTTTTTTTTCATAGGATTCTGTGGAGTTCATTCTTGCACAAATTGATCGACAAAATGCAAAACTAGACGAGGATCCAAAGTCAGTGTGCATTCAGTCCAATCAACTAAAGACTGACCTTTCAACGATTCAGAAGTTGACAACAGATCAGATAGACGAAATTATCGACTGGGAATTTTGGGCGGCCCTGACAGAGGATTTTAGCTCCGTTGCTGTAAAGCTTCCACACCTTGTTTCAGCGAAACTCAGGGCGGGCATTCCTCCTAAGGTCAGGGGCGTTATCTGGCAGGCCATGTCTCAGTCTGCTTCGCTTAATCTGGAAACTATGTACGGACAACTTGTAGCAGAATCTTCTCCCTATCAAAGAGTTATCCAGCGAGATTTGGCTCGAACTTTTCCGGGCATAGAAATGTTCAAACAAGAAGGTGGTCAAGGACAACAATCATTAGAACGTGTATTATCGGCCTATAGTTTGTACGATTCACTGGTTGGATACTGTCAGGGCTTGGCATTTCTTGTAGGACCTTTATTATTAAATGTAAGTTCTATTGATATTAATTCAAGGGTCTGATAATTTCCTTGCTATATAGATGCCTGAGCAGCAAGCATTTTGCGTCTTTGTAAGGCTCATGGAAACCTATGAGATGAGAACAATGTTCACTTTGAACATGGAAGGTCTTCAACTTCGATTATACCAGTTTTCGAGTTTACTTGATCAAATATTACCCGAGTTGTCTGACTTTTTGACAATACACGAAGTCAATGTACCTATGTATGCATCACAGTGGTTTCTTACAGTATTCGCATATGCTTTTCCTATGGATCTCATCTTACGTATTTACGACATTGTATTTGCAGAAGGTGCTGCAGAGACCATTATGCGAGTATCGATCGCCATGCTAAAGCGATCGCAAGAAAGATTGATGCGGTTCACGGAATTTGAGGACATTCTGGACTTTTTGTGCAACAAGATGTATGATGCTTATGATAACGATCCGGGGGAAGTGATTTTGGATGCTGTCAAGTTGAATGGAATGATCACAAGGGAAAAGATGGATCATTTGGCAGAGACATATGTGACAGAATTGGAAAAGGAGCAAAAGCAGACAGAGCAAGTGCTCGCGGTTCGTTTCAACTTTTGGTCAAAATCTAACGGCAATAATAGCAATCAGAGCAGCCGTAGTAATAGTATCAGTCGAAAAAAGAAGACCATGTCATGGTATGCTCCTAAAAAAAGCTTTGAATCAGAAAGAAACTCTACTTCTTCATTACGAGAACCAAGTATGTCTGAGTTACACCGTCAAATTGAAGATTTACTTTTGGCCTTATCTCAGACGCAAAGAGAAGCAGTTTCATTAAAAGATGAATTAAACCAGACGCAATTGGATAAGATGGATGTTGAAGCAGAACGGGATGCATTAAAGTTGACAATAGAAAGTGTTTTTCATAATACTAAATGCGAAGCAGAATGTACGGAACTTCGCAAAGAAAATGCTAGACTAAAGCATGAAAAGGATGATTTATTTCAACAAAAGATGATGTCAAAAGATGCATTGTCTACACTCATAGATAATATGGTGGATATGAGGAAAAAAGTAGACAGATTGGAACAAGAAAATACAAAGATCAACAAAGAATACCAGAAACTGAAAAAAGAAAAGATGAGCAAAGAATTTCAGCGACTGACAAATGAAAAAAAAGCAATATCTCCAATACGTACAGGCTACAGTAATCCTACATCTGCTCCTTCTTCTCCGATACGCACCAAATCATGGTTTAGTACCTCAAATAAACAGTAATTGAAATGGAGGGAAAGTGAAAAATATTGTACGCCCATAGGAAGTGTACATAAGTGTAATCTACCTTGTAAGCTTCTTCTCTAAACAATTATGTATGCACTTTTTGCCAATGTTTTATCTCTCTTCTTTATCTCTCAATATCAAATGATTTCCTTTTGATAAAATTAAATAACCCAACCTTTTGCGATAACTGTTGAGGGAGAGGTCAATCTCAGTAAAATGAATACTGCTCTCATAAATTTCTTATCTACTCCATAGGTCTTGAACTTCTTATTATTTTTAAAAATGGCTCGAAAAATGGAATGTATAGTCTTTTATAGTTGTGCTTTCATTTAGTTTTTGATGCTATATCCTTCATAGCATGTTTTTGTTTTACAATAAATTCAAGATCTCCTTATTCAATATTAGTAGATTGGGAGAAATTTCCGCATAATATACGGACTCATCAAATTCATTCCGCAAAACTATGAGCCGTACGTCAGTTACAATCGCTAATCCAATTCATCTAAAACTTACTGAGGCAAAATTCGTCAGTTCGTCGACAATCGCTTCATATTTTTCGTATTATACTTTCATTTTCACACAGGCTTTATAGTAGTAATCCTCCTCGATAATATTTAAGGAATGGCCATAACCAAGAGGTACATTTCCGCTAATAGTATTTCACCAATAGTTTAAAGTCAGTGAATCGTACATAATCTATTGCAACCTAATATTGGCTTTTAGGCAGTTTGGAGTGATATACCAATTTTACCATGAGGAGAGTCACCTACTGTCGCAAACTTGATTAAGAATACTATGAATTTCATTGGGATTGTCGCCATGCACTTGGATACTGCCACAAAAAAAAAAAGTTTTTTTTGTATCATCAGCTTACCAAAATAATAAAGAGGATTTACACACTTGATACCCAAGTAATGTTATGATACCAAAGACTCAAATCGACTTTATTTTCAACAGTGTTTTTCATTGGGCGCGTAGTCAAATTCCACGAGGAAAGATAAAGATGTCTTCATTTTATTGGGCCACAACTCAGCAAGTTATAAGCTCTTTATTCATACAATTAAAGCAAGTAGATATTAGATGAGGATATTGATGCCATTGTAAAGTGTAGAATGCAATTGGTAAGATTTTTGTTTTGCTTTTTTGTTTGTGAATAAAAATGTAGTTTATGACATACATGATATGAAAAAGCAATGTTGATCATCTCTCTACAGTGTCCAAGGTATGCATAAAGATTTCTAGATTTTTCCGTCATATTTTGTATGGTGTAAAACTAATTTAGAATATATTGGACAAATTGTTAATAATTCGCTCTACTTGGTGCAACATGATTTGCTAAAGTGTAGAGCGTTCGGGCAGGCAAATTAATTTAGTTTTCGTCCAATGAAATTTTGATACATGGATTTTCCAACTCTTATTTAAAGGAACTAGTTTTTTTCATATCAATTTTTTTTTCTGTTAGTTTTTCTTTATATCCAAAAAATAAAATGCATAGAAAGGCGTCATTGTTGGCCCTTTTTGCCTTAATATTCACATTATTTATTGGCTCAACTGTTGTTGAAGCTGCTGAAGACAAAGAATCCTATGGAACTGGTAAAGTATATCAAAGAAAAATGATCATTTTACTTAATATTTTTTTGTAGTAATTGGTATCGATTTGGGTACAACATACTCTTGTGTTGCTGTTCAAAAGAATGGACGTGTTGAAATTATTGCTAACGACCAAGGTCACCGTATCACTCCCTCTTATGTTGCTTTCACTGATGAAGAACGTTTAATCGGTGATGCTGCCAAGAACCAATTCTCTGCCAACCCCAGCCGTACTGTATTTGATGCCAAGCGTCTTATTGGTCGTCGTTATTCTGATAAGGATGTTCAACAAGATATGAAGCACTTCCCCTTCGAAATCGTCAGCAAGAATGGTGCTCCCCATATCCAAGTTGCCGTCAAGGGTGAAAACAGAGTATTCACTCCCGAAGAAGTTTCCGGTATGGTTTTGACTAAGATGAAGGAAACTGCTGAAGCTTACCTCGGTAAGGCTGTTACCCACGCTGTTGTCACTGTTCCCGCCTACTTCAACGATGCTCAACGTCAAGCCACCAAGGATGCCGGTACTATTGCTGGTTTGAAGATTCTTCGTATCATCAATGAGCCTACTGCCGCTGCTATTGCTTACGGTTTGGATAAGACTGGTGGTGAAAAGAACGTTTTGGTTTACGATTTGGGAGGTGGAACCTTTGATGTCTCTCTCTTGTCTATTGAAGATGGTATCTTTGAAGTCTTGGCTACTGCTGGTGACACTCACTTGGGTGGTGAAGATTTTGATTCTCGTGTTATCGATCACTTTGTTAAGCTTTGGAAGAAGAAGCATGATGAAGATGTCTCCAAGGACTTAAAGGCCATGAGTAAGTTGAAGCGTGAAGCCGAAAACGCCAAGCGTGCCCTCTCTTCTCAAATGTCTGTTCGTATCGAAATTGAATCCTTCTACAATGGCAAGGACTTCTCTGAAACTTTAACTCGTGCCAAGTTTGAAGAACTCAACAACGATTTATTCCGTAAGACTTTGAAGCCCGTTGAACAAGTTATCAAGGATGCTGGTATGACTAAGGATAAGGTTGATGATATTGTCCTCGTTGGTGGTTCTACTCGTATTCCTAAGGTTCAAAAGCTCCTCCAAGATTTCTTCAACGGTAAGAAGCCCTCCAAGGGTATTAACCCCGATGAAGCTGTTGCCTATGGTGCTGCTGTTCAAGGTGGTATCCTCTCTGGTGAAGAAACCTCTGACAAGATCTTGTTGTTGGATGTCAACCCATTAACTCTTGGTATTGAAACTACTGGTGGTGTCATGACCAAGTTGATCCCCCGTAACACTGTTATCCCTACCAAGAAGTCTCAAATCTTCTCTACTGCCGCCGATAACCAACCTACTGTTCTCATTCAAGTCTTTGAAGGTGAACGTGCTTTGACTAAGGATAACAACGTCCTTGGTAAGTTTGAATTATCTGGTATTGCCCCTGCTCCCCGTGGTGTTCCTCAAGTTGAAGTTACTTTCGAAGTTGATGCTAACGGTATCTTGAAGGTCAGTGCCTCCGATAAGGCCTCTGGTAAATCTGAATCCATCACTATCACCAACGACAAGGGTCGTCTCTCTCAAGAAGACATTGACCGTATGGTTAAGGAAGCTGAAGAATTCGCTGAAGAGGATAAGGCTGTTCGTGACCGTACTGAATCCAAGAACAAGTTGGAAAACTACATCTACACTATCAAGAGTCAATTGTCTGATGACGGTGCTCTTGCCACCAAGATCTCCGCTGAAGAAAAGGAATCTATTGAAGATGCTGTCAAGGACAAGCTTGCCTGGATCGAAGAAAACCCCAATGCTGTCAGTGAAGACTTTGAAGAGAAGCGTGAAGAATTAGAATCCGTTGTTAACCCCATCACCTCCAAGTTGTATGCTGATGGCTCTGCTGGTAGCAGTGACCAAGAAGAACCCTTGAGAGATCATGATGAATTGTAAATTTAACTCATTAAAAAGAGCATTTTTTTCTTTTTTTATATAATTTTTTTCATTGATTTCGAATTATGATTACAATTATGGCGACTTCTAAATGTGTGACAAATTGGCGTTTGATTTCTTATTTCTAATGTGCTACACCTATTAATCTACACAGAAAAGTTACTTTACTTTATTCTAATTATTGTAAACACTAAATGAGTAACGCTTAAAAATGTCGGACCGTCTTGCTGAGATGGGGAGAGCTGAGGGCATAACTATTCTGTCGCCCAGATTACCGCCTGCAGAAGGAGAATAGGGGCGGGAACCCGGAAGACTACGTTCCGACGATGGACGAACTATGGTTGCGATTCTTTTCGTGGACTTTGTACAGGATTTTAGGCTAAAATTAGACGATTAACAAATCAATAATTAGACAAGCCAATTTTTTTTTTTGGAGACAGTAGTAATTAATTAGTAGATGATATACAAAAAAATATTAGACAAATTGCAGTTTTGAGTGGATCAAGTAAGATTTCGTGCATACCTGTAAACTAGTTGGTTTTTGTTACCAACAGAGAAAAAGATTATTGTTTATGTGGTAGCAGGCAAGAAGTGATTCGGACGTGGTTGGCCGTGAATGATCGATGTAGCGATAGAATGCATATTTCTACTTGCATTGACATCCCTTTGCCAAATTGTTTGTCCTCCGGTCTGGGTAGCACAATGATTGCAGACAAGAACAGAGAAAAATGAGCTTGTTTCTGTTCGTAATTTTCGTAAGCATACTGTTTGACACTTTGAGCAAACCTATGTTGAAAAAAATATACTTATTAGTATTACAATAAGCCGCTTGAAGGATTAACTCTTACTTGAGAGGTATTGTATTCATCGATGTTTAAAACAACAAGCAACCCCTCCGCCTCCGCCGTTTTCAAAGCTTTGTAGCATCTTCTAGCCAACCCTGAAATTGTACCCCTCATTGTCTGCGAAAAAGTGATTGCACCAAAAGCAATCATAGGTATGCGATTATCGACAGTAAATCCTTGAGGAGCCCATTTAGTATCTCTATGAATGTTAAACTTGCTATTAGTTTCCAATATATGACCATTTGTATGAGTACGCATCTATAAAATACCTTTTTGGTGTTCTGGCAGGTACTTGGACATTTCTGTATTTTTTACCACCATTCACAAAGATATTCACTAATTCAGCTCCAGCCTTTTGTTAGCCAACATAATTATGAAATCGCAATTCTCTGAAAAGGTCTAACGAATAGAAGTTCAGGAGTATTCTTGCATTCTCGAAGAACAACCTTAGAAAATCGTGAAATGCATCTGGCCTTGAAGTCTTTGATGACACGAAATTCGATTCCGCTTACCTGACTTGGAGGTGCTGTAGAGAATTTTTCAAATCTTGTATCCGTCTAAATGTGCATTTATAGCCAGCAAAGGTATAAAATTCAGCTGTTGAAAGTTTTCGGATTTCATGCTGGTCGTTTGTGTGTCCATCGACCGCGGTAAATACAGATTTCTGGCCAGGATCCAAGCCCCAAAGACGAAATGTATTTTCCAATTCATCAGGCGTAAAATCTTCAAACTCCAGGTTTGGTAACACGTCTATATTTGTTCTT
>JNDS01005014.1:0-29104 GCA_000697035.1 Rhizopus stolonifer B9770
TTTTTAAAAAAAAAAAAAAAAAAAAAAAAGAATTACCCTAAATGACATGATGTTTGTAATGTTGTTTGTGTTGTGTCAAACAAAGAGAGAGAGAGAGAGAGAGAGAAAAGGGGAAAATAAATACAGAAAACAAAAAAAGAACAAGGTTTCTTTTTCAAGATCAAGGAGAGAAGTTTGATTTATCTAAAAAAAAAAACTGGGGGAGACAGCGTGTTTTATGTGAGTGTATGTGAGTGTGTAGTTGTGTGTGTGTGTGTGTGTGTTTGTAAAGAAAAAGAAGGAGAAGAAAGGAGCGTGTAACATTTCATTTGATGAAAAAAAGTTCAAGTCGGGTGTTTAAAAACAATTTAATTGTTTTTAGGAGAAAAACCACTTGCCACTTTGAAACAATATATCTTGAAATTGTAAAGCATCTGGAACCTTGAAGATCATAAAAAGGGGATCCGTCATATATATTCCTTTCTCTTTCTCTCTCTCTTTGTGTATGTGTGTATGTATGTATGTGTGTGTGTGTAAATAATTATACAAAAATAAATAATTAAAAAGTTATCGTGTGTTTATTCTTTTTTTTTTTTTTTTTTTTTTTTTTTGGCAATGCTGTCAACACGAATCTTGGAATTAATTTAATTACTACGGGCCTGAATGATCGTCATCAGAGTGTGTTGCTATCATAACTAGACACATTCATGCGATTTTTTTTTTAAAAAAAAAAGGTATTTCTTCCAATCGATAATTTTTCATTATTTATTAAGTAACATTCCCTTATGCAAGTCCATGCCATGTGCCTTTGTTTTTGAAAACAAAAAAGCATTTTCGAAAAAGAAAAAAGAAAAAGAATAATAATAATAATAATAATAATAACAATAAAAGGCTTTTTGTTTATTAATTCTCTTTTTCTTTCAGTCAATCAAGTTTTTTTTTTTTTTTTTTTTTTTTTTTTTAACTCCAAATTCTTGTAGTTTGTATTTATATATCGTGAATCGCTCTAGGTATGACTATCCTATAGCTATCCAGCAATTCGGATTATCTGTCTCACATAAGGAACTTCACCTGCATTGTAATAAACAACTATTTTCTTAGGCTCGTGCTGCTCGCAGTAAAAGTGAAATCTAGACCTATACACCTTATTGCTCAAAGCTCACTGACTCACTAAAGCCTTTTATCAGTCTCACAATGAACAAATATTTCTATGAAATTAATAGAAAGCTTTTGTTTATAAAGCAAAAAAAAAAAAAAAAAAAAAAAAAAAAAAAAAAAAAACCCCACGGCATAATAATTTAACTGAAGACAGTAGAAGGCTTATATCAACATGCAAAAGATCATGATGACCTTGAAAAAGAGAACGTGAGTATTTGTAGAACCTTTGAAACAAGAGCTTTAAAAATCATACGAAAAAAAAAAAAAAAATTCTAGTACCGAAAAGTACATGGAAAATGAGATCTTTTGTTTATGTATGCAATACATCTAAGAGTATCCATTGCACTCATTTATTCTTGATGCAAGTAACAAGAATATGAATACATATAGTATTTTTACTGGAGTAAGTGTTGACGGAGATATAAATAACAAACGAGAATTCGATTTCGAAAATGCCAGTGGTGTTGCTTCAAAAAAAAAAAAAAAAAAAAAAAAACCACGAAATAAGACAAGAGGTTTTTTAAATTCACATATTTATCGAAATATTCTTAAAGATTGAAAAGACAGACAATTGGAATAAAGCTTATAGTTACTCTTTTATTAAACGACTAAGAATCCAAATGACAAGATATCAATATAGGATTGCCTGGCCACAAAATGTTATAAATATAGGAATAATAAATTATAATGAGGGGGTAAAATAATTAATGAACAGGAGTAGAAATTCAATCCTGTACTTTAGAATACAAGTAATCTTCTGGAGCCATCATAGGCCTCTTTTGGAATTCGATAACTGTCGAATCATAATCAAACGCGACAAAAGGGTCTTGTTGAACCAGAGAGGATTGACTGATACTCACCGGCATCTGTGTAAAAGTACGATCGAAATGGCTCACATCAGTTTCTTCTTGAATGCTTGGAATATGCTCTGGTCTATAACCTTGTTGATCCAAAATATCCCAATCAATACTAGCAAAATAAGCATGCGACTTGATTTCTAGTATACCATCTTGTCCCCAACCGAGTCTTTGTTCAGCTTCTTTTTCTAAAAGCTTACAATTACGAATGAGATAAGGAGGGAAGTTTTTCTCGAGAAACTTACGCCGCTCAAGAGGTTGCAAGTATGTTTGTCAAAAGTAGGTGGGAAATCTAATGGATCCTCAATCACTCGTCGATACATATCCATATGATTATCTGCCCAAAATGGTGTCTATTTTTTTTTTTTTTTTTTTTTTTTTTTTTTTTTTTCATACTTGTTAGTTTGGTTTTGGTTAAATTATAGTAATAATAACAATTTACAATGCCTGCCAACATCTCATACATCAAAGTACCCAAACTCCAGAAATCAACCACAAACGTATAGGCTTCACCCAAGAGCACCTCCGGTGCTAAATACTCAGCCGTGCCACAAAACGTCTGAGTCAACGGCACACCCTCTTGATTCCTCTCCGTAAATATCTTGCCTAGTCCAAAATCGGCCAAGACCACATGCCCGTTCCTTGCGATCAACACGTTCTCAGGCTTTAGATCTCTATAGACAATCTGATGACTCTGAAGCACCTCGATCCCTCGCAAGATTTCAGCTGCATAAAGACGAGCTCTTTCGACACCAAACTTGTAATCTATCGCCAGCTGGCCCGCCAGATCCCCACCCGGGTAATAATCCAACACCAAAAAGAGCGTCTGAGCCGATTGAAAGAGATGGTGAAGATGGACCAGAAAGGGTTGATGCTTGGTTTGGATCATAATATCACGTTCGGACCTGATATGCTCAAGCTCTCGTTGTACCAGGACCCTTTTTTTATGCATAATCTTGAGTGCATAGAGACCATGGTCTCTTTTGGATCTCACCAGAAACACTTTACCGATACATCCCTTTCCGAGAACCTTGAGCAGATCGAAATCGTCAAGCGTGGCTGGAAGAGGCGGAGTAGCTTTCATTAAATCTAAAAAGCAAGAAGCGTCTTCTTCTCGTTGAACACGTGTAAAGTCTTTTAGGATGGAAGATGTGGAGACCACCGGGTGATGGAAACATCCATCGAGATATCTTTGGATCTTTTCTGCATTGGATTTGCGAGGTATGAGATCTCGAAAGCTTTTGCGTTTGGAGGGATGACGTTTTGGGTTTTGAAGAGTTGGAAATGATATTTTGCATTTTGGATAATATGTTCTTATCTTTTTTTTTTTTTTTTTTTAAAAAAAAAAGAGTTAACCAAAAAAAAACAGACTTTTATTGTTATACTTACTTTTTGATGAAATTCAGCAAAATCAAAAGGATAGCGAACAAGAGATACTTTGGATTGTGAGGTTTGTATAATAACGTGAAAAACCTAAAAAAAAAAAAAAAGAGTCAGACATACGAATGAATGTATGGTATTGCTATTACAGATAATGTGTTTTGTTGAATAGTCAAAGTTGTTTCAATGACCTTTATTTGTAAAGACATGGAAGAAGAAGAAGAAAAGAAAGAAATGTACATACCCTATTACTGTAAGAAATTTTGCATAAAGTTTGATTCATTAAGGGGGAGAATGAGTAAGGAGTGAAGAGAGCTCTCAACCAGGATTTTCTCTTCCCCCCCCCCATTCTCCTTTTCCAAGTTGAGAAAAAGAAAAAAAAAGAAATTGTTTTTGATTTACTTTTTTTTTTTTAAAAAAAAAAGGGGGGGGGGAATTAGATGTCATGTCTCTTTCCTTTAGTCTCATCATGTCTAAAATTTCAATTATTGTGTGTTTTTTTTTTTTCTATCCTAAGAAAGTCAATATGTATACCGCCTTGTATGTTTTGATCAACAAACCAAAGATATACTACAGAAACGTTATCTCCACTCAGATAGCCTTGTGGTAGGCTTTATCTTCAAATATGAGCCTTTACTGATTAAATTTCTATTCCAAGTAAATCGCTCGCTTAGCACTTTGAATGTTTATTCCTATTAAGCATATCATTTACATTAGATCAAAACAATAAAGAATATTTTTTTTTTTTTTGACAGTTTTTAAATCTGTGCGGAGACATAACATAAAACTATAATTAGAAATATGACTGGTTGTTTACAATTTCGGAAACCAATTTCATACGTCAGCTTTTGGGGAAAAAAAAAAAAAAGTACCTGAACCCTGTTTTCATTTTTGATAATCTTTTTCCGTTTCTTCCGAGCAAAAAAAAGAAAAAAAAAAAAAAAAAAAAGAAAAAACAAAAATGGCTGTGTTGAGTGTTTTATGTAAACCATTTAAGACAATGATGAATAAATTAGAATCTTGGGTAAAATATCAAGGAAAAGATCTCCCTCTTGATACAGACTGGTCAAACTCAGTAGAGGGCTCATGGTAAATACAACACATATAATAATTTTTTTTTTTAAAGCCATTTCCATTATTTTTTTTTAGGTATCTTTCACCAAGACAACATGCTACAGAACTTTTACTTTTATCGACTGGATTTATCGCAGCCACGGCCTATTTTCTGATTAGAGTATTTGATCCAGCAAGTTCAACTTGGCATAGATTGAGTACATTTAAACCATTGGGACCAGCTACACCAGCAGAATATCTGTTGACATTTTCTTTATTCAGTTCCTTCTCACTGACTCTTTATCATAAGATCATCAGAAGGAATAAGATGTTCATGCTCCAACCTTGTCATATGGGCGCAGGATTATTACTATTAACTTTGTGCAACCCCAACAAATCTGCTATTGCAACCAACCTCCTCTTCAACATTTACTTGCACACACAATGGGGCGGTATTGCCGCTCTAATGTTTCCTGATCTAAGAGATCACGAGCTATTTGGAGAAACATTTAATTTCTTTGCAGGTATTTTTTTTTTTTTTTTTTTTTTTGATTGGTTGCATTGAAACTGACCATATTTAGAGCATATTTTGATATTAATTGCTCCTATTTATATGATCTACAGTGGAAGATATTTACTGATACCCACCTGCTTGGATATGACATTTTTATCATTTTCAGTCTTCAGCTTCTTTCACTCTCCCATCTTACAAATATGTTCATTAACTTCTGGACTCAATCTTAATTACATGTTCTCACCTCCGCCAAGTAAATTAATTATTATATCTTTTCTCTCAACTAATATTTCATGTAGTTAAACTCCTTATTCGTGTGGGTAAAGGATATCGAATTGCTCTTTATTGTACTGCTCTGGCTGCCATGTTTGTTACTCGATATGTATTAGTAGAAGGCATATTATCCATCTTGCCACGAAGAATAATCGAATTATAGAATTTTTCTCCCCCTTTTTTTTTTTTTTTTTTTTTTTTTTTTTTATTATTATTATAGATTATGTACACTTTTCTTTCTGTATTTTTTTTTTTTTGGTGGTGGTAAAAAGGAGGTTTTTAAGCTTCAGAATTGATTACAGGAGGCACTACCACCTTTCTGTTCTTTCTGTAAACACGAGTTTCATCAGGATCAAAACCAGCAGCTTCATGTCCATGAATAGCCCAATCGGGTGTCTTGGACATATAATCCAAACTGGTAAAACGTTCACCACTCTCGACCAATTCAAAGAATCTGTCATAATCAATATGGGTATGCCATTCACCATTCACCTTAAAGTCCTTGTGGGCAATCAAAAGAGAACAAGAATGAGCATGTTCAGCAGAGATATCATAATCGCCACCCAGTTTGGATACCAACTTGCGACAAAAGTCAATCACTTCCACGTGGAAAGGCACATTAGCCATTGTCAAATCACTAGCACCACTGTAACCACAGTAAGTCACACCCTTCACTTCAATAAATGAAGGCTTGCCACGACGAATCAATTCCACATACCCGTCAATCTCTTCTGTATTATGTCCCTTGACAAGCGTCATACGATATACCGTACGTTGACCCTTCAACGAGAGCTGTTCCAAACAATTCAAGAATCTCTCCCAGAAATCTCTAAACAGGGGACGATCGATCTTCTTGAGCGAATCCTTGGTGGCCGCATCCACGCTCACATAAAGCTGGGTGATAGGCACCATGTCTGCAATCTTGTCTGGGAACTGTGCGTTGGTCACCAAAAAGGACGAGATTCTTTTCTCGTGCAACAAGTTGACGAATTCGTTAATGTGTGGATAAAAGATGGGTTCACCCACAAGCGAAAGAGCACAGTGTCGGATGGTAGATGCCTCTTGGAATCTTTCGGCCTTGACACCTGGAACACCCTTCATCTGCTTGATCATCTTGTAGTGATTTTCCATCGCGCCGTCCAAGATATACTTGGGATCGTCTACTTTCCATCGCCAGGTAGTACCTACCGGGTTGGTATGATGTCTCCAACAAAACACACACTTGTTAGCACAAGCTAACGAGGGCGTGGTCTCCATACACAAATGACTTTGGATACCGTAAAACGCATGTTTGTAACAAAATCCTCTTCCTCGCATGGCCGATTTCGTCCATCGGCAGATTTTGACACCCGAATGAGAACCGACGACCTTGTACCCTTGCTTGGTCAAATTTTTATGAATCATGGGCGATACCATCTCACGAGCCTGGGTCTTTTCTTTGCTCTTGACCTCTCCAATCGCTCGCTTGGCCTTGGCCTTGCTATTCTCAAAATCTTCTTCTTCTTCTGCACGCTTAGCCTTGGCAGCCTTGATCTTGCTAGCCATCTTTCCCATATCTTCTAAATCAACCATTTCATCTCCAGAACCATCCACATCAATCCCGGTGGATCCTTCTTCGCTCTCTCCTTCTTCTTCGTCTTCATCTTCAGATTGAAATGCAATGTTGGCAGGTGAGAATTCCAAAGTGTGCTTATCTTGTAATTCAGAAATAAAACCGTTGGACCAAAGATCGAATTGAGCTCGTTGGTCTGCGTTCTTGTCGCACTCTCCTAAAGGATAGATACGAGTGGCACCTAAACGACCCAACCATTTATCAATGTTGGCTGAAGCCACGTTGAATTCTTCTCCATAAGCTGAATCACCTAAACCACATACTGCATAACGCAATTTCTTTAAAGCATCTCGATCCACTCTAAAATCATAACGAAGATCATGAAGCCAGTTTGAAAACCTAAATATTGTTAGGATCTATATATATATATATATATAATTTTTTTTTTTTTACCAGTCCAGGGGACCTTCTACATTATAAGTAGACAAGACAAAGATACAAACAGAAGTTTCAGAAAGCAAATTATCATTATCATATTCAGTAATATCCATTGCCTTTATCTCTTGAACCTTAACCACCTTTGATTCTTGTAATTTCTTTTGTATTTCTTCGGCAAATGTTTTGGCAGTTCCTGTAAGAGAGGAAAACAAGATTTTGATAGATTCAATCTCTAAAGGTTCTTGGCTGGTTTTACAACAATTATCTCCTTGTTGACAACAACCACTGGATTCAACAGGTGCAGATTGGCAGCTGGGTTGGTCAGGTTGATCTTTACAACAGCCTGTACCACATTCTTTTTCTCCTTCTCTAGGTACTTCAGGCCCAATCGAAAGAATGTTGGTAAAGTTGTATAATAAACTGTTGACAAAGTTGGTCATTATACAATAATTCCTGAAAAAAAAAAAAAAAAAAAAAAAAAAACTCTCGATTTAATAATTTAAATCAAAAGATTCGCGTGACCGGTATTCATTTCTTTACCCCAATTAGAAACGCTCAAGCCATCTAGAAGGGATATTTCAAAAAAATTTCAAACATTAACTTTTTTGGTTATAAATAAATATACACCATGGCCAATTTGAACATTAATGTCGAATTCAGGTAATAATAATAATAAAAAAAAAAAAAGAAAAGAAAAAAATACATTTTTTCAACCGGGAAAATAATAATAATAAAAAAAATATTTATTATATTTAGTGGAGGAATGGAATTGTTATTCAACAATGTCAGTAAACATACCATTCAAATACCCGCACAAACTTCAGGAAATCCTTCAACACTTAAGGAATTAATACTTTATATCAGAGATAATATGATGACAGAAAAAAAGGATTTATTTGTTGAAAAAGACACAGTGTAAAAAAAAAAAAAAAAAAAAAGGTTTAAAAAGTGGTTTTTTATATAATTTATAGTCGTCCTGGTATTTTGGTATTAATTAATAACGTCGATTGGGAATTATGTGATGAACTTGAATATCAATTGGAAGATAAAGATGAGATTGTTTTTATCTCTACTTTACATGGCGGATAAAAAGACGTCAAAAAAAAAAAAAAAAAAAAATTAAAATTAAAACACGCATGTGCAACTGTCTCATCAAAAAAGTTTAATTTTTAAATAAGCTTCTTTATTGAAAAATCCTAAATATTGCATCTTATAAACTAAGGAATAAGGAAATGCTATCAAAGGTTTTTAATATTAGTCGTTCAATACATTTAACTCAAAATGAATATAAATGTATTGATCATAACTATAGCGATATAAAAGTTACAAATGAAATAGCAACTCCAAAAGTCTTATTTTTTACAGCTTAATTTAAATTTATTTGAAATATACATTATGTCCTTGAAGATTGAGGGCTATACTTTTGCCCAAATAATCATTCCACAGAATACGAGTACAACATATAGAGCTTCTTGCGCTTATGGCTCGGAGATAATGTGCGAGCCCATCTACTGACATATTAAAAGGCGGAGGAAGCTGACGGTTTTCAATGATAATGATGCCTTATTCACATATAAAAGGTCAAGAAAACTTTTTTTTTTTTTTTTTTTTGTTATTTGGAAGTTATGATTACTATTCTTACAACAATCTGTATGAGCCATCCCTTTTTTTTTCGCTGGCCTGATCTATACGCCGCTCTTCGTCAGTGGATTGCATTATCTAGTAGAGCCAGCTTTGTTATCTGTCTGTACACCAAGAACTAGTTGTTTACATAATCTCCCGCACCAAGCTACCCAATAGATCACAGTCGTTACGATATCTTTATCTAGCTTCAAAACAAATCACAATAAAAAACTTGATAAAAACCACTAGGCCTAGAATCAATGATCTCCACACTCCTGCTTTAAAAGTATTGTTTAAGGATGAAATAATAAAGTCTTTTTTGAATTGATACTTTTAGAGCGCCCTACATTGATAAAAATAGGAATATAATTAAATATTTAACTCATGTTTTTGTTAGATTGTAAAGCCTTTTGTCATTTACTTGCTCAACAAAGATAAAGGAGCTGATTGTGTGTAAAATTGAGGGTCTTTATTGGACAATGAGCATTACACGATAACATCTTCTAGTCTCCCGAATTTTTATTGTGCGCGAGATAAATTTTGTTTGTTTCTTTCTCTTTTCCTCATCCACACATCAAATCAACATAACGTTTAATACCGATAAACCAAAAACGCACGTCACTGACATTAAAAGTCAATATAAATACCGGAAGTAGCCTCAAGAGCATCTCAACCGAGGCAAATCTGATCTTGGCTATTTTAAATTTGCTAAGCTTGTCGTGTTCAAGTTCATTTACTCAGTATTTCAGTTCAAAAAGGGAAAAGATCGCTTTCATCTCAGTTAATCTCAGCATGAATAAAATCTGTCGCTAATTCCGTGTACACCTTATGAACCAACTACCAGTCGTTTCAAAGCTTGCCTCTTAAGTCTAGAATAATTACAAATCTTCTTTACCAGGTTTTGCTCACGAAATTGTCAAAAAACCAAAGCCTCAAAGTGATGACCATTCCTCAAAAAGTCAATTCCATTTTCAAAGTATTAACTGTTAATAGTTGCCCATTAACTAATCCTTGATTTTCTTATATTTATGTAGCAGCAAAATACACAACAGCAAACTTGGTTCAAGCAAGAATATCAAAAATATTGACAAAAACGGGAGGATGCGGATGCTGAACCACAAATAAATTTCAATACACTTAAGATAGTTGTCAATCTTAATCAAACGACAACCATAAGTATTATGAACAAGGCTGCAGAAATAGGAAGCAACTTTTAGCAATATTCGGTCAAGATAAATTGTATATTAATCGCCACTGATGACTTGGTAGTAATAGCATGTGGAAACAAGTCAAACTAAAGATAATGACAACAACCCAATGGGGATACAAGCGATAATAACTGTACAAGAGTTGTGTTCAATTATTGAGAAATCAAACGAGCTTGCCTCTGATCAAGTTGGCTCTGTAAACATCTTGAACCTTTCATCACCAACAGTTTTATCAATGATCAAAGAACAAACATGTGAAAAAGAATACGATAATATCAAATCGGTTGCTTCTGTTACCCCTATTGTTCTTACAGGGAGTTTGAGACGTCTGGTTGAATAGATCAATGAAGCACATCATACAACAAAAGCCAACAAACGGGCGCTGATTGAATTCTCGTAGTAACATGGTACTAATCCCATCATACATCATGATGCTCAATTCCTTGACCGTACGATTACACACTTCTTGGATTTGATAACTTTTCCAAATAACCCTCTCTTCACGATCATTTTGGAACGCACAGCAGCTGATCATACAACTATTTATATCATCAATCAATTGTTTCTATAAAATAATGATATCGTGGAGCTAGCATGGTTAGAACACGAATGTTCTGTCACTGAAGAGTCCAAATGAGATGGTGTACTCTTTAAGGTACGCGAAAGAGATGTATCAGTTGCTTTGATGGAGTTTTTCGGCGGAATCAATGACAAGACCTCCTGTCTTAGTTATTAGTTATGTACAACAGGAGATTGTACATCTTATGTATTACAAGTTGGGGTCTGTGTCTACAAACTCTTACTTGTCCGTAATATGCAATCCTTAAGTATCATTCTATTAGATATTCGATTATGTTGACCATGGATACAACACTATCAAAGAAAGTTGGAATATTGAAAAATTATACACAAAGATGTTGAAGGTTATTAATGATACAGATCTCATTCCAAAAGCCATGTATTGTGTCAGATTTTATGGTATAGTACATATTGTATAATCTCACTTCAAACGATTTAAGTAACAATAGCTTATAGAAACGTTATGTACTTTGAGAAGCTCTGTGAATACCGTGATTCCACGATTAGAAACATTATTGCTTCATTTTTTGTTCCTACTACGCCTCGACTAATAAAAAAATACGCCTAAAAAGCTCATTGTCTCCTTCCTTTTCTTGTCCTTACAAATTTAGCCAGGCAACCGGAACACTCCTATTTCAACTTGATCCAAAAAAAAAAAAAAGAGGCATTCTGCATATTACACATCTGTATAAATAGGCAAGCCTGATTTTTTTTTTTTTCATTTTATCTTCTATTGATCGTAATGCTTTAGTAACATGAAAAAAATAAGAAATCACCATTTAATGACGGATCCTTTTGACCATAATTTTTAAAATTTACGCGAATTTCTAAACCTAAAATTGAAATGAAAAAGGAGTGCGAACTTGTTAATCTATTTTCTCGATCATAAACGTCTACTCGTACTGATATAACTTTGCCAGATCACGTAGACCGATCCAAATCTCTTAAAAAGATGCCCTCCTTCTGATCAAAATCATAAAACTACAAGCGCAATCAGACCAGCCGTGTCCCACACAGGCTTAACTTTCAGTCTCAAAGTGACATATGCAATTTCTGTAAAAAGCCCATGTATGCAGCCGAATTGGATTTGGATGCAGTGAATAAGGATCATAAGGTTTGCTTAAAATGTTCAGAGTAGGGTAAAAAATAGATTCAACAAATATGGTTGATCGTGGTTTTGATTTGTATTGCAGAGGATGTTATCTCAAGACATTTGTATTTTATTCATTTTAACTCAAAGAAAAGATGGGAAAACAGTACTCAAATCTTAAAATATCACTATTCTCATTTTCTTGACCTACCAACACACTATCCGAGATAAAATTGCAGTATTTCTTTTTTTTTTTTTTTTTTTTTTTTTTGGTGTGCTTCCCATTACTGATCTTTTCTACTCTACTATTCTTAGCCTTCTTTTCAGGCCAAAATATTGTCCACTTCCATTTTAGAACCAGCAACTAACGAACCCCGTTCATTGTGGAGATTTCCACTTCCATCTTCATATATAAACAGAGTCTGTTTCAGTAAATTGGCTGATGGTTCTAATGTGAACATCATAACAGCAGCGGACATAAAGATACTGAGTAAAATAGAGATGTATATTTCAAAAATAAGACAAGGGTTTAGGGTCAAATTGAGAAAGATACTGCGTTAAAAAAAAACCAAAAATTAATGAATAGAAACGGATAGATATTTATTGATACAAAGAAGAAGAAAAAAAAAACTATTTTACAAAATTATACAAGACAACAAAAAGAAATGAAAGATAAAAGCAGTGTTTTTTTTAACCATGGATTTTGGGCTTTTCAACACTATCAATCATGTCTTGACTAGAAGTATTGCTTTCGGCATCTCCCACTTTACTTCTTTCCGTCTCATCAATGTCTTTACCCGTTGTCTCTGGCATGAAGAAGGCGATAAAAACAAAGCCAAGAAAATTGATAACAATGAAAACAATGAAGCTATAAGTGCCCATACCGGTACTCATCGAAGGCCAAATGGTATTGATGACAAAATTGAAAAGCCAATTTGAGGAGTTACCGAGAGCGGAACCAGCTGCCAAAGCGTGCATGGGCAATAACTCTGGTGCAATTAACCATGGAATGACACCACAACCCATACTGTAAGAGCCTGTGAACAAGATAGCAGCCGCAATCGCCAGTCCTCCAATACCCTGATGACCAGAACTTGTTTTGAGTGTGGAGCCGAGGACCATCATAATGGAAGCGATACATGTACCGCCGGTAGAAACCAACATAAACCCTTTACGTCCGACCTTATTCATAAAAATAACAGCAATAAGAGTAGCAGCAATATTGACCGAGGCATCCGCCAGAGAAATATTAGTTGCTAATGTAGCATCGCCAAAGATATCGGTAAAGAAGCTAACAGAGTAAACAGACATAGGACCAATACCACCTATTTGGTTAAAGGCTTGAACAACCATCACAATGACCGTGTTCCATGAGATACTTTTGTCTTTACATGAGATTATGTCCCAGATAGACATTTGCTTTTGAGTGGATTCAAGTTCACGTTGACGAGCAGTAAGTATAGAACCAAATTCTTCTTCCACGTCTGCACCTGCACGAAGCTTTTGAAGGGCAGCACACGCACGGTCGTATTCCTTATTAGCACAAAGACGCCGAGGACATTCAACAGTAATGAAATACATGGCAATGATTTGAATCGCGGCTATAAAGGAAGGGATTGCCCAAAGGAAACGCCAGTTGGGTGCACTGTTCATGTAACGACCGGACACTTGAGTTAGTAAGATTCCCAGGTTCAGAAAGAGTTCAAACAAAGATCCAAGAGCACCTCGACTTTTTTTGGTAGATATTTCAGATACATATATAGCTACAGAAGAGCCACACATGCCTGAAGCAACACCCACAAATGCACGACCTATAGAATACTAAAAAAAAGAAAGGAAAAAAAAAGGATTGGTCCAAAAGCTGGGAATTTCAATAGCTTTTATAAGTTCTTACCATGCCAACATTAATTGCACAAGAAGATAATATACCACCTAATATCATCCAAAAACAAGAAATCATAATATTATCGCGTCTACCAAACCAGACATTCATATATTTACTAGCCAGACTACCAAAAAAACCACCAATTGCAAATGCACCAACTGTGTATCCCCTATAATAATGGGATTAGATACTATACAAAGATAATTCTTAATTTTGCTTTACCAAGTTGTGAAATTCATTGGTAAACAACCAGGCAATGATCCAGATGAGACTGTTCCGGGTAAACAACCATTTGTTCCGTCATCATTCACGTAACCCATGATGACAGCTTCAGGCATATTGGGTACACCTTTAAAGATCTTTTAATACGAGAATTGTGACTTTATTTAAAGAGTACATACTGATATGCCATCCAACATTAAAGCCAGAAAGTGCTGCGATAGTTGCACATCCAACCATATATAACGGGAATCCCAGATCTTGAGATTTGATTTGTTTTGTCATTTTTGTAATAGGTGTTGTATATCGTGTGTTTTTTTTTTTTATTATTAATACTAGTATTATAAGTTTCGCGCGTATGTAACGTCTTTCAAATGCTCAGTGCACTGATAAAGAGAAGGGAGGATGGACGAAAGGAAAGCGATAGATAAAATATTCAATATATAGTGTTATGCGGGGAGTGTGTCAATAGTTTATTGAGAGATAAGACAAGCAAGATAAAGATAGGGGAACAAGGGCCGAGATATTTAACTTGAGAGCGCTTATAATAGTTTGTAAATTTCCGTATTCAGTAATGACCAATATACCTCACCTTTGATAAGATATGATTCGTTACTAGGTTGCACTTGAGGTGTATCTGTAGGTCTGGGAACGAACTAATAGATTCTGTTTAGCACATCTTTTTTTTTCCCGTGAAATGGGCACTTGTGTATCCTTTTCTGATTACTGATGGCACATAATATAATGAACGTTTCACTAAACATAAACAATTCCTCTTTTTTTCTTTCTCTCCCTCTTCCCGTGTACTATATTTTCATTGAAATCACATTAGTTGAAGAGTGTATGATCACATCTATACTTTTTACTTCATTTTATCATACAAGTGTATATTTTAATAAGGCTTGGCGATACGTTTTTCATATGCAGATCTTGTCCTTGGGACAAAGTGTCAAATCTTTTTTCCTTCTCCAGTGATGTATTTTAAACTCCTGATGTCATGACAGACAATTATACCCTAAGAAAAAAACAAACTTATGAAGCGGTTTTTTCTTTACTTTTCTTTCCTCAGAGAACAAACTAAGAACTGCACATCACATTTTCTAATTATACATATCATTTTATCTACTTTTCATTAGAGCTTTTTGAATTTAAGTTTTTTTTTTTTTTTTTTTTTGGTTCCACGGAAAGATATGCCATATTTGCACAGATTTCCTCTTGAGATTGAAATGATCAGGCGGGGGCAAGCGAATAGATTACAAAAATAATGGGTACTTGTGCTAATCTATTGGTTCTTGAATGAAATACAATCACTATATTTTTTTCCCAGTGGCTCCAAAAAAGCGTCATTTCTTTCAAGCGTGGGTATTTCTACCAAGTATATTTCACACAGGGAACAATAAAACATTATTTTATATTCACAAGACTCTTGTTTGTAGTCAGCAAGAAAAAAAAAGATGAACCTCCTTATTGCACATTATAAGGGAGAGTATGTTTTGTTTATTATTTTAATTAAATATTCTATAAAAGAAAAAGCTTTTTGGGATTTTGGCACCCAACTACTCATCATCTTTTTCACACTTTACTACACGAATAGATTTGACTTTGGATTCTTGTTACAAAAAAAAAAAAAAAAAAAAAAAAAGGGGGGGGTCTCTGAACAGGTGACATACAGACCAGCAAAATATATACATGAAAACACAAAAAAATGCTGAATATTTTTACAGAACAATGCAGTAGTTCAAAAGCATGTCTCAATCAAGTGATAAAGAAGTTTATATCAGATGAAACATATTGCTAACGTGCAGACCAAGAACGGACAGAACATGTACAAATTAGTGATAAGAATAGTTTATTAAATTACAAAAGGCTTGAAATAAGAGAATGAACCTTCAGGTCCAAGATGGTAAATATATGATATTTTATACAGTTCTAATCAACGTTTTAGAGATAAAAAAAAAACACAAGGACATAAAAGACCAGAGCAAGCAAACTAAATAATAATAAAGGTGTCTCACATACTAGTTTGTTTAAAGTTGTTTAAACATGTAAACGAGCCATTGCGAGAGCAATGTCACAACCAAAGCTAGAATAGTCGAGCCGATTGCTGTTCGTCTATAAGGCGCGAATCCGTTGGGTTGCCATTGCTGCCGACGAGCTTTCCACATTTTTTGGATTTGTCCGATCTTCTCTGGCTCATCAGGCTTCACTTTTAGCATCAGATAGGCATGATCACTTGCACTAAAATCTCTATTCCCAATCCATTTCTGACGAACATCCATGCACCTTACCATTGTCCAGTCTAATTTAGCAGCGAACAATCCAAAGTAGTTTGGGTTGCGTAAAGTTACTTCGTTAGGGTCCCATGGATCATAAAATCCGGGATTACGTGCTCTTTTTAATGTTTCAAGATCGAATCCACTAACAAGCTCGAATATCCAAGATCCAATCAGTCGCCAAATGACTAGAATCAAACGAACGGGTAATGTTGAGAAGGGAAATCCAGCGCCAGCCAAACGAAGGTTATACTCATGTTGAGGGTCTCTATAAACAGCCATCACATGTCGGTCAAACCAATTACTCTCTGTGTCTCCCACAGACATTAATCGATATCTATCACGAGCGTACTTGGGCGAAAAGCGGGCTATTGAATGTGCCATGGTATTCAGATCTCCTCCAATGATTTGATGTGGATATTCTTTTGCATTTATGGCTGCATCTTCAAACAAGTCGGCGAAATTGTGTACACGACTGATAATGCCTGTAAATACCTAATGCTCATTTAGTTCTTATTCCCACATGCAATACCCAAATACCTCTAAATGAACACAGTAACAAACAATAGGCGGTAATGATTTTGCTCTTACTGTTCCTACTAATGTGTATCGTCTGTGATGGTATTTAGCTTTTTTTTTTTTTTCTTCTCCCATTTATTCCAAATACAAACTTACTTTCCATCCCTTGGTTCTTTCAGCCATGTTCCATTTTTATTCCAATTATAGGCATCTTTTCGATGTTCAATTACTCGGAAATCAATATCATGCTTTGATAGGATTGCATTGCCGTGAACTCCTCCTCCCTTTTTTTTTTTTTTTAAAAAAAAAGTATTTAGCATAAATATTCTCTCATTATAATCTGAATACGTACAGCGTCGCGTAAACTTCGAACAGGGCTATCAATTTCTTGGAATTCACAAACAAATCCACCCTTCACTTTAAGTGCTTTGCATAACTCTTTCATGTGATCGCGGTTTCCTGATCGCTTACAATATACATCGACTTCTTGAAGCATGATGACATCTGGATCCAGGTCTTTGATTATTCTAATGATTTCCTCAGATTCTATATAAATTGCTTTCTGTTTACGTCTTTGAAAGGTACTTTAAAAATAAAACCTAACCATAATTTCTTTCAACATTCCACTGTAAAATTTTTAAATGCTCAGGATCAACAACAACAGAGCTACTTTCTGTTCTATAGTCATGCAGAGTGATTTGACCTGAAATAGGGAGCTCCATTGTTGATGAGAGAGAAGAGATAAGAAATATTTTTTTTTTCTGGAGCCAAAAAAATGAAATAATATGAAGGCTGGATACACTACACACACCACAACCATGAAACATGTAAAGTAATTTGATGATACGACATGTGATCAAAAAAAAAAAAAAAAAAAAGCACAGTCTACTGGAATTGTAAAACCTATGGATTCTTGAGTTCTGTTTGCTCCAGACGATGCCAAGGAAGTCATTGTTTGTCTTGTGTAACTCAAGAGATGAAAGCCACCCAATCTTAAGACTTTTGAACGCTGTGTCTCAAACTGTAATGTATGCTTTCGGTCCTCTAGGAATGCCGTTCAATAAAAATCAAGTGCTTGATTCACCAAACACCACTTTTTTTTTTTAAAAATAAAACCACTCTTCATCTCATAAAGCAGTCAATAATATAAGCAGTTACATGCTGTCAATCAAAAAATTACCAAAAAAAAAAAAAATATATATGAACAAATTTTGGAAAATATCAAGTTGAGTAGACCATCCTTGTCAGGAAAAGTTTAAGATACAGAGAAAAAGATATTGTATCACGGTGGAGCAAAGGAGATAGTACATACCTTACGTTCAGTATCAAACTGAATAGTAACCTTGTCATCGCTGAGTAGGTAATCAGGTGAAATTCTTTGAATAGAAAGATCACAATTGATTGTGAATTCATATGAACCATTCATTTTATCAAAAAAAAAAAAAAATATGGGGATGGGATGAATAAAAAAAAAGGGGGGGGGGGGTTAATATAAGCTTGTTACAAGCAAAAAGGCTTACAGATAGGGAAAGAAGCATTTTTGACATTGATCTTCGGGTCTGTTTGAGTTTAACAGAAAGCATTGCGACGCGTTGGACATCGAATTTTCCAAGAATGGAGAAATAATAATAATAACAATAAAAAAAAAAGACTTCTGATGCCACAAAGGTGATGATCAAAGGAAAATATTTTATTGATCAACTTATGAAGACTGCAAGTTAAAACGCTAGTATTACCTTTACTACACCTTAATGTCTTCATAGTCTATTTATTATATGTGAACTATAAACATCTAAAATATTTTATGAGCAAGGAACATGCCGAGAATAACGGATCCATCATCAAAGCCGTAATAACAAGGGATAAGCATATGAACGTCGTTTGTGCTTATACTCTAGATAAGGGTGAGTATTTAGTAACGTTGAATTGACGAGAAATCATGATATAACATATGAGCTTCATCAGATCATCAAAGAGTGTCCAATCGAGAGTTTTAAAATATTCATCTTTGATAGCAATAACCAAATCAAATCTGGCCCACCCAAGCCTGTCGACATTTTCTTTTGTGATCCATTTTCTCATAAATTCAATGATTTCTGGGGTTATTTCTTTGGGTGAAGGAGCAAGGAATGGTTGCTTGTTGCGCTTATAGATTTCTTCTGTCACATAAGGTTTCATTGCTTGTTTTAGAATCCATTTTTCGTTTAAACTGCCGTCTTTTTCAATCTTGATTTTGACTGAGGGAGGAAGACTGTTAACATATTCACAAAGAGGATGATCTAAAAATGGACAACGGCCTTCAACTGAGTGTGCCATTTCACTGCGGTCACCCATTGGACCACATAAAGCATTACCGAGAAAAATTCGGCTATGGATGCAGAGAGACGCGTGAAGAGGATGCCACTTTTTATTGCACTTTGCGCGAGTCACGCCATCGAGGACCTCTACGGTGGTAGAAAAGTAGTCAGGGAGCCCAAAAGTATTGATCACTTGATCTGTGAAAACAACCTGATTCATTGAGATGTAATCTGCAAATAGAGCGTGTGCCGTTACATTGTTTACCATTTTCAAGCAAGAAACTTTACGTATGATTTTATCGGACACATTCTTTTTGCCAAATTCTGCCGAAGCACTGGATGAAACCTCATGGCCACGGCTGACGAGCCTTTGAAAAATCTTCTTGCGCAATCTATCAGAGGCTTTATCAAACTCATTCGGAACGGAGTGATCTGGTTCAAGTAAAAAATCTTGTCTGAGGAACGCGTAGCCAGCAAAATGTTCATCTGAGCCTTCGCCACTAATAACGGTTTTGTATCCTTTATCACGAGCAAATCTTGAAAGCAGGTATCTAGCCACGCAGCTCATGTTTAGTAAAGGTACCTCGGCATGCCATACACAGTCTTCAAGGCTTTCCATCATATCCTTTTGGGACACCTCTAATTTTTCAAAATCAACGCCGATAAATTTGGAAGTTCTTTCGGCAATTTGGGATTCATCAAGTGATTCACCACCATTAAAAGCAATACAAAAAGTTTTCAGTCTAGCATTGGGATTTTTTTCTTTCAATATCTTGGAGGCCATACCAACAATACACGAACTATCAATCCCACCACTGAGATAAAACCCTACAGGAACATCGGCCTGTAAACGTAATCGAATAGCCTCTTCTAATCGGTCGTGGACACCTTTTACCATCTCATCTACACTGCGAGTATCTTTCACGTTCTTGTCTGGATAATCAGGACACCAATAAGGGCGTATCTCTATAAAGCCACTTGGGTCAGCCACAAGATAATGCGCAGGTGGGATTTTGTAGACGTTCTTAAAACATGTTCTGTAATTTAGCAGAGACCCATTATTCACAATACTACTCATATCCCATTCAGGCTTCCATCCCATAGGTAAAAATGCCTTCATCTCACTAGCTACTAAAAGAGTTCCATTTTGTACGGTATAGTATGCAGGCTTGATTCCAAACCGATCTCTCACAGCCATAAACTTTTTTTGCTTGACATCATACATGCAAAATGCAAACTCACCGCGCAGATGTTCTAGAAAAGAAAGTCCATATTCTTGGTAAAGAGGAATAATAATTTCACTATCGCTTTTGGTCTTGAACATGTATCCTTTTGATTCGCACTTTTTTCTTATACGTTCAAAATCATATAGCTCGCCGCTCACCACCGTATGAATACTTTCAGTTACATCAGATATAGGCTGTTGTCCACCATCCAAGTCATTGATCGAAAGGCGAACATGGCCCAAGCCTAAGCTTCATTTTAGTTCTTGAGAGAAAGAGAGAGAAAGAGAAAAGGTAAAAGCACATTTCGTCTTTCACTTACCACATTGACCGCAATCAGAAATATATTTTCCTTTCGAATCAGGGCCTCGGTGTATGATTTGTTCTAAAGAGGCATCTAGGTTAAAAGATTGACCAAGGGAAGAATCGAAATGAAAATAAGCAGAGAATCCGCACATGCAAAAAAAAAAAAAAAAAAAAAAAAATAGAAAACGATTATTCAAGACCACTTTTAAGTATGTATAAAAAAAAACACTTATGCAAGCTACTATTTTAACATATCTTTGATGTTTGTTGCTTTCTTTGCATGCAGATACCTTTACATATTTTAAAGTCCACACTCAAACTCTAAAATTTGTTGTAAAAGAAAAAAAAGTGTTTGGGTTGATCATTGTAACTCATTACTCTGAAATGTTGAACCTGATGGGTCACAGTGTCTAGAAACCCCCCCCCCTCCGGAATATCTCCGTTTTTATTCAGTCTATGCATATGCATGAACTCAAAATAGAAGGACAACAATGATCTCTCTCCCCATAATACTATTTTTTCAGTACAATTCGGAGCCGACAAATAAATATGTCTATAAAGCGTCAACATATTTACACTGCAGTGCGTCCACCCTCAATTGAACACTTTTTTGAGAACTTTTGTCGGATTTTTTTTAAAAAAATCTTACTACTATTTCGAATTTCATTTGTACATTTTTGTGAGAACCAATTGGCCATTCTTAAGAAACTCAGTGGATCATTTGCTCGAATTTATCTGGTCACTTTAGATCTTAAGCACTATCATATGGGTTATGTATAAAACATGATTGAAGTCGTAGTCGTAGTCGTAATCTTAATTATCCCCCCCCCCTTTTTTTTTTTTTTTTTTTTTTTTTTTTCATCAAAAGATGTCTGATAAAGGTATTGATTTCGTTTTGGTAAATGCACTAGCAACCAAATTTTCTCTTTCAAGATCTGAGCATAGCTCTTTTATCATTAAACTGTAAAACTTGGCTCAGATTTGATGAGTAAGCTGTTGTTTAACGATCCCGTGATTGTGAATTTGGTTGTACAATCACTATTAGGTATTTTATACTTGTATATATAAATGTGCTCTTAACCCACGTATTGCTATGTCGATAAAGACATTCCAGCAGATAGTTTTAAAGTAGCTCCAAACGAGTGGTTTCGATAGAACTAGGTCTGATATTGTATACTTGGTCAGGGACAAATCAACAGTAGCAGCACCCTCCCTATCTTAATTGTGTTTCAGAGTAAAATTTCTCATGAGTTTATGGGGCGAGGGGTGGACTTATTCAATATTCACTCTTTTGCAAAAGCCGATATGATGTATATCCAACTGTGGTCATTTTTGTCATTAATGGCTTTTCAAGCGTTGAAATGGAGAAAGAGTTTACTAGTGTTGATGGAAGCCCATTCTTCAAAACTCTGGGTCCCAAAAACTGCTTATCGATTTCACAAAGCTCAATCAATGCTCACTTAACATTCATGCTCATGAAACATATTGTGGCATTGGGCTGTTTCTTTACTTCAGGCAGCCTGTCCTTAAACGCATTAAAATACAAAGAAGATCAAACAGTGCAGCAGTGTGGTATTATTTGTTGTTTGAATTGTTTAAATAAAATATGAAGTCAATGAGTCTCTTGAACCTTTTTTTTCTTTTTTTTTTTGTAAAATGTTAATTTTATTTAACTTTGAGTCACACATCGCGGAGTGGTGGGACTAGAATATGTGTATAATGGGAGGAAAAAAAAAAAAGGAAGAAAGGAAAAGGGACAGAGCATAGAAAGTAAAGTAGTATATGTGTAAAGACACTAGTTGAGTAATGGATGCGTATTTTGGAGAATTGAAACCTGAGATATAATTTTGGCACTTATGTCAGCTGTTGGGAAAGGTACGTCCTGGAAGACATTTTGCCAGTAGAAAGACCACATACACCAAAGGGAAGTTGAAACGATAGTTATAAGTTGTTGATATTGTAGTATTTGAGGATAATAACAATATTAACATATAAACATATGACATAAAAGAATACATATCAAACAACGAAACCTACAGCCATCAGAACTATTATAAACATTTACGATATTATTGTTTGTGATAGAAAAATAGTAATGACAACCTAAACCCTAGCAGCATAATAAAAGATGTTGTTCACCAATATAAAGTTAGATAAAAGAACAACCCCAGTTTAGTGCGTCATACTGAGTAAGAGAACAAACTGATATAAATACAAGTCAATAGAACAAATTATAGAAAAGTCATCTGAATAAAGACCCCCAACTGTGTCCCATTGACTCCCTTTTGTTTTATTTAAAAACCCTACTTCTATTTAAACATTACACAAATATCACAGATATTGAGTTCGAGTAAGAGAAGGAGGTGGTTCAAGTGATATAAGCAAATTCCAAATGTCTTCATGCTGTATATGGTGATCCAGGAAGAAGTGTTGAAGAATAGAAATCCATATAGTGAGTTTAAAGGGGCACAGTATCAAGAAATGTTGAATCGATTGGTCGGCATCTTCGCATAAGCGACATTGAGCGGAGGCAACTACTCGGATACTGTGTAGGTAGGACATTGTGGGAAGCTTGTAATTGAGTATACGGTACCAAACTGCACGAGCCTGAAGGAGCATGAATGAGTTCCAAAAAAGCTTGAGACGAGAGGAAGGTAGCTTGATCTTAGATTGATGACGAGTAGTATTGGCCAACTGGCGGTATTTACCAGGATGAAATTTTTTCCATAACGGATGAGTGCAGAATTGTTGGGCAAGTTTATCGGGAGTATGATCCTCATCCAAGGTGGGTATGTCGTTTAGAATGAAATTCCATAGGTATGGTTGTAAGCTGATCGTTCGGCTTTGTAGTATGTCTTTGTATAGCCTCTGGCACAAACCAGGTTTGGCTGGATATTCGCCTCGTACTCGAAGTCTTAGACGGCGGGTTTGCTAATCTATAATAAAAAAATCGGAAGTTAAGAAACGTGGGTGTCGATGAAACCAGTGACGGTCTGGAATGGATGTAAACATCTTGTTTAGAGGCAGTGTCAGTTGATTTGAGATCGACAGAGGTGAGAAGTCATGGACAATACCAAAATGATCATAGGCTTTGTAAATCGCATGCAAGATGGACCAATGTTGGTTAAGGTTGTGTTTTCTGAAAGCTGGGACAAAAAATGAGACACAGTTAAAATGTTCGTGGCCGCCAATGATGGATAAATGTTAGGATAGCGCTGTATGGACTAGAGACCGAGGATCTGGATTATCAAAAATATGGCGAAGGTGACGAATCTGGAGGACCAAATGTTGTAATTGAAAATTCAAAACGCCCATTCCGCCTTGGGTGATGGGAAGGCACAGTTGATCAGAAGAAACCAAAGGACGTTTGCGTTGCCATACAAAGCCGTAAATAATTGTACGTAATGATCGAAAGAAACTTTGTGTAGGTTGAAACAGGCGTAGGCAGTACCATATCTTGGAGAGAATCAGCGTATTCATAATAATAGCTCGTTGCCGCTGTGAATATATAAGCATTTGTTCTTTAACTTCAGAGAGTAATTTGTCTTGTAGAAAAACGCGTTGATAGTTATTGTAGATAAGATGGTAACCAAGATAGCGGAAAGGTGCCGATGATCTAGACGTATGGTAAACTGATATCTATTGACGCTGAACAAATGATTGCCATGATTCCTCAGGCTGTCCAGTGAGGGAAAAGGCTTCTGTCTTGTTTTTATTGAACTTGGCGTTAGAAACCATTGAATATCGCAGTAGGTGATGTTGTACTCGATCATAATCGTATTCATTGTGAAGAATTGTACATATATCGTCGGCGTAAGCTAAGGTTTTAACCCGATGTTCTGCACCTGAATTAAAAAAGGTATAACCATGGATTTCGTTGTCTTGATTAATAGTAAGTAGCAAAGGTTCAAGGGCCAAATTGAAAAGTAGCGGAGACAAAGGATCACCTTGACGTAAGCCACGTTGTTGATCGACGGTTGGCGAAAAAAAACCATTAACGTTGATTTGAAAAGAGTTTCCAAAGAAGAGATGATGAATACACCGAACAAATTGGTCGTGAAAACCAAAGGATTTGAGCACGAGCACCAAATATTGAGGGCTAACCCTGTCATATGCTTTTTCTTAGTCTAAAAGAAGACCTAGCCCGGAAAATTTGGTAAATTGAGCTTGCTGGATCAACAAGTGTAGAAGCAATCCGTTGTCACCAATGAAACGACCACGAATAAAACCTGTTTGGGAAGGCTCAATAATGTCCTTGACTATATTGGATAAACGAAGATTGAGTACTCGGGTGAAAATCTTTGCATCACAGTTGATAAGGGAAATAGGTCTCCAATTTTTTAAGTTTGTCAGATCCCCTTTTTTGGGTAATAATCTCACTCGAATTTCCTTCCAAGAGCTAGGGGTGGACTCGCTGGTTAACGCCTTGTTGTAAACCTCGAGAATAAGAGGTTGTAGAGCTGGGATACGGAAGAGAACGTTGAGATACTGATACCCCAAACCATCCTGACCTGGACTGCTCTGGTTTGGGCTTCGCTTTACCTGTTCCAAAAGATCGTCTAGAGTGATAGGAGCAATCAAAGCGTCATTATCCACACTATCGACCTGGCGATTAAAATTGATCGTCTGTAGATAGTTTTCGATATCGACTTCTGTCACTCGATTTGTAGTATACAGCTCTTGATAATATTGTCGTACAACTTCTCTCATGGCTTCTGGATCGGAAGTGTGAGTTTCATTAGTGATTGAGTCTATGGTGACATTGGAGGATTCTACGTCCAAGTGTTTGATAGCTGTCATATGTTGCTGCGTTGTACGTTGTTGATGTAAACGTTTGAAAAAGCCAGCAGACTTTTCTCCCTGTTCGCGCCATTTTGCACCAGCTTTAAGGCCTTCAATTGTAGCTAATTCTTGTTGTAATCTCCCCAAAGCCTTGTCGATAGGTGTAATCAGTTGTGTTCGAACCGCCATTGGTGGTTTTCCACGTAGAATTTGATTCCTCTTTCGTTTCAAATGTCGGATGGTAGAAGTTCGCCAATCGGTCAGTCTCATTAGTTGCTGATAACCTGTTTGGTGATAATTTAACTTCGTCCCACTTTTCTTCCGGAGTAAGAGTGCTGTGTTCAAATCTATTCATCTGTTTGATTATTTTGTCGGTAAGCTGATTCTGCAAATCGGAATGAGAGGCGTAAACTGGATTCGCACGCCAAAGACCTGGGCCCGTAGGTGACAGTCCGGCCGTGAAGCTAATATGTAAAATTGAATGATCAGACCAGGAATGGTGAAGACGAATAATTTGAGCATCTTTGAGGGTATGATAGAGGTTCAGACAGACATAAATATAATCGATGACTGAACTAACGAGCGTGCTGGAATGATTACGTTGAAAGGTTGGTATAACAGACATGTCGTTCATCTCCATGCTGTTTTGAAAACACGAATCTAACAAGGTACGCCAGTCGTAAGACGTTGCATATGATATTCTGTCCAGACGAAAGTTAGAATAATTGAAATCATCTGCAATGATCAGGCGATCAAAAGATATGTGTTCATGCATAGCATACAGCATAATTGTCAACTTGTCAAAGAATTCTCGTCTTTCCTTGTTTGAGTGAGCTGGGGCATATATGTTTAAAATGTAGAAAGAATCGTAGAACTGGTGAGGATGCTCAACTTTACATAATTGGAATCGTGTTGAAGTGAATGTAGCGGATGTATCAATGGTGGTAAAATGAAAGTTGGGATTGAATGAAAGTATACCCATGTGTGATGTCCAGTGTGATTCTTTGGGCTGAAAATGAATGTCGAGAGATCGTATAAGTTCAGGAGTTGAGGCATGAGATTCCTGAAAGCAGAAAATGTCATATTTTTGAAGGCGTAGGTAACGGATATAGTCTTTTTGAATTTGTGGGGTATGTGTTTTGATTAAGCTATTAGTATTTAACGAGACATATTGACATAGGATGTTATTCTTCATAATAATTATTGTTGGGATTTAGTCGAAGAGCGCGTTCGCCCTTCAGGGGATGAGCTTCGTTGTTCACTATTAAAGTCGTCCGTCGTCCATAAAAAGGTTGTTAAATCTTTGTTTGTTGTAGAGCTTGACGTGTCAGCCAAGTCATTGAATTCTAATACGTGATCGGTGTTGTGTATTTGTAGAGCGGGCTTTCCAAGATCTTTTTGCAGTTGATTAAGTTCGTCATTGTCAATTCTATCATCGCTTGTTCCTTCAGAGGTGATGGACATATCTTCGCCGCCATCTTCTTGGTATTCGAGGTCATCGGGGTCATCATCTGTCTCTGGAGGGGCTGCCGTTTGATCAAGAGGCAATGGCGGAGCTGATAAGGGTGTCTGATAGGACTTGCGATCCCTTTTTTTGTGAGCGCTTATCGACATATTTCTACGAGGACATTCAAAGGATCGATGACCATTTTGGTGACAAGAGTAACAAATAATACGTGCTCTGGATTGAGGACATTCAATTTTGGTGTGTCCTTCCTTATGGCAATAGCGGCACCATGTAGGCATGTTGTTCCAGGTCGCATGGAAGAGATCATCAGGAGATTCACACCAACTGATTTGATGGCTAAGTGTTTGAAATTTCTGTTCATTAAGCACACTGGGGTCCTGTTGTATGTTTAAAACTGCATAACCTGCACCCATAAAGAAACCCGTAGCGGTGTCGGTCGAAATTCCCACATCCATAATATTGCCAAAGACAGCCAAACTCTTTGCTAAACCATTTTTAACTTCCTCAGCTGGTAACATTGGGAGATGAGTAAGTTTGAGATTGACCACTTTGGCCGACTCTCCAAGAGCAGCACGTGAATAGACTACTAAATTAACCTCTGGAAATGTGAGACCCTTCTGGGCAATATCGTTGGAATCGTTTTGAGGAGTAATATAAACTTCCAGATATCGTCGAGGTCCATCACTCAATGGAACACATGCGTGGACATTTGGATGTTGTTCTTTTAGTAACAACATGCTTTGTTGGTCAGTGTATTTTTCTTTACAAGGGGAAATATCAAACAAAAAAGCACCCTTTGTTCTCGAGGTGCGAAAAATACTGGTTTGGAGAGTGTTAAGTCTAGATGACTCATCACTATGAGGAGGCAATATATGGTCATGCATCAGGGACACTTTTGTTGCTGCAGTTACTGCTTGGGCATACGACTTATGTTTAGGTTTACGATTAGGCGGTGAGAATTGAAATCCCGGCGCCGGATTGAAAGTGTGGGTGTTGGGAAGAACCATGTAAATTACTCTTTTGAATAATTCTTGTAAAATAAATTCAGATGTGATTAAACTCAGATATAACTATGTGCCTACCGCGTAAATCCGGCGGTTTAGGTATTCTAAATCCCTCTGTACAACAACGTGCTCTACAAACTCGATGGCTGATCCCACTTCTTCAACCAACCCATGGCCCATCTAGTCCTCTCCATGCCTTGCGCCGTTCTATTGTGCTCCCACGCTTGGCTCATTTTGTTCTGCTTTGCTCATGTCGGCCTCGGTCAATCCTATAGATTGGGATTTCCGTTTGCCTTTCCTTTTTCCGGATCTTCGTAGCTCTCTCTTGTGTCAATATCAACTATCCTTATCACTATTGTTCTCAGCTATTGATAGCTTGCCCCAAAATTGGTCTCACGTGGTCATCAATCCTGCTACTGTCTTGTCTCTGCCTGTTATGGCTCTCACATTAAACTCTGTCTCTAATGTGGTTCCAAAATCTTTTCGTAAACTAAGAGGTTCTAATGCTTTCATTACTATAGATGACGATGCGACTCTCGTTCGTGCTCGTCTCCGTTCTGAAATGACCTATTATCCCATCCTTAGCAAGAAATTCCTCTATATGGTTTCTGTTTCTCAAGTTGACTTAGCTCCTTTCTTCCTGCGCACCTTTCCATCCACCGCTAGTGCCGCTCTCGAGCTTCCGGATTTTACTCCTGTCTCACACAATAATGTGGATGTCACTCCTTTTGTTGATGCTCTCTTTGGTCTGCCTCCGTCTGGTATCCAAGTCATCAACCATCCGCCTGTGTCTCGCCGTCCGCTAGATTCTCGATATTATCGTCGCCTTTATATTGCTCCACTGCTCAAAAAAACAGTCCATCTCTATCTCCTGGAAATCCTTCTGGTCTTTCCCAATTGTCCACTCTGCACGTAATGTCTGGTATCGCCTTCTTCAAGCAAAAATCCCTTGTCGTGCTCTTCTTCATTGTATTAATTTGTCTTCTGTCCCAGACAGTGCTTGTCTCCTTTGTGGTCAGCCCGAAAGTATAGAACACTTTATTTTCCTCTGTCCTCATAAAACTCCATTTTGGTCTTCTATTTGGACGCAATACTTTCAAAACTCTTTCGACACCTACCGTCTAACTCAAGCTCTCTACTATCTTTCATTTCCTCGTATGAAACCGAGTTTTGACCTCACTCAAGAAGTTGAATTTAGCTCTTCTCTTCTAGCGCTCTGGCGAGCTCACTGGTGTTTGGTTTTTGATGCTGTACCTTTCGATGTATCCTCTACAATTACTCAAGCCAACCTCCTCATCAACAAATCCTTACAAGAATCTCTTTTCAACAATGGTGAATCTCCTTTCCCACTTCCACACGTCAACTTCAACGCTTAAATCTCACCTACTAATACCAAAACAAAACGATCAAAAAAAAAAAAAAAA
>JNDS01005016.1:0-21769 GCA_000697035.1 Rhizopus stolonifer B9770
AAAAAAAAAAAAAAAAAAAAAAAAAAAAAAAAATTATAATTTCTTACGAGTAATAGTAAAATTGGATGGTAAAGGATATAAACTTTTTGGATCAGTTAATTCTTTAGTTGAATTGGCTGTTGAAGGCAATATGTAGGCATACATGGTCAAGTTTTGTGCAGTTGTACTTGATCTGATAAACCATGAATCATCAATCGTAACGTTGACACCTCCTGAGTTTGTTGTAAGATTACTGAGTGTTTTCACATTGACATATGCATAGTTGATAATATAATATAAATAAATATCTAAGTACGTCTATTCGAAAAAAAAAATAAGCTTTTTAGTATTTTTCTTTTTTCTTTTTGTTGACATTTACAGAAGCAACATAAAATGGGTTACTAATAAAAAAAATAATAATTAAACAAAGGGAGACAACATGTGCATTTTTCTTACTTGTATTTCCAAATGAAATAATGGCTTGTTCCATTCACCCAAACATCAGTGGATTCAGGTGAACAAAATGACACACCATTATCTCTTTCCGAACACGTTTGGGCTAAACTATCTAAATCTAAAGCCATTTTTCTTTTTTTAAAAAAAGCTCATATCAAGTTTCCCCCTCTTTACCACTTTCTCCACTCATTGCCAAGAGTAAAAAAAAAAGGGAAGGTTTTTTTTTTTGGGAAAACAATTCGGGGGTTTAAAAGGAAAACACATAAATGAACAGCCCCATTGCTGAGAAAGATTGTTGCCAAAAATAATCAGTGACCTAAAAATACCTTGGGTACCCGCGCGCAATGGTGTAAGAAGGTAAGATGTTTATCAAACTTTTTATTGTTTTGAACCTTTAATAATTCATAAAAGTCTTGATAGACAAGAAACCAAAAATGAACCTTGTTGTTCTCTAAGATAAATCTTTCTTTTTCTTTCTTTTTCTTAGCCACAGACTATTTCAGGGAATAAGCCTTCTGTAGAGTACTGTGGAGCTTTGACGTGTGTATATGTGTGCTTAGAATAGTTTTACTCGGTCATCTTGTGATTTTTGACTCCGCTTAGGTCATCTCAATGAGTTGTGCGGGTTGGTCAAACTTCTTGAAAATAAGAGATTGCGCGGAATTACAAGATAAATAACGCGCATTTAAGGAAAGGATATCGAAAAAATAGCGGCTCCATGACACTACTTGTTAACCAAAATTTATTTGTTCAACTTTAGAGATATTTTCTCCTGAATTCTACTTATTTTTTTTTTTTTTTCAACCTCCTCATAAATCATTTGCTTTGTTAAAAAGCGCGTATTTTTTTCTTTCTATCAGGTACAACTTGTTCCTGAATATACTCCATGTGGATACAGTTTATAAAAAAAAAGCTCTTAACATGCAATCTTCAGATTTTCTTTTCTATAAAAGGCTTTTTTATTCATAAATAATACGACCAGTGGATGTGTTTCTTTGTTTTGTTTTATACAATAACAATAAGGAATAAATAGAAGCAGTCTACTGATATAATATAAAGCGATGAACAAGCTATTCAATAAGTCAAGACATACGGTATATTCACTGTCTCAAAAATCTATGGATCGGAATTACTTTTTCTTGAGTTTTGGCATTTTATTGAATAACGAAAACAGGCATCGAAATTAACCTTTGAACATAATCTAAACGTATTTTCCCATCTTTTTTCTTTTCAATTTTTATCCATTCAGTGCCATCATAAAGTACTGTTAACCTATGCACGTCATTGTACAGCACTTGAATAAAATTTCCTCTCAGTATTTATGACTTGGTTTCAGTACAACAGGTGGATGACTGGCATTGGGATCAAGGCTTAAATGTTTTATGCGATATGGTGACCTTTGAAAGCCAAAACGACACAGTCGATACGCTGCAGTGTGCATGACAAACGAACATAATACATCACAAACCTGCGTTTTTTGCTTCAAAAAGTTGATGCACCCTCTCAAGATCATGAGTAAAAAAAAAGGGGGGGGGGGGAGCATGGCAAAGAAAGTTGGTGGCTCCTTTATTTGCTGTAACCAATCCTGTTCATCGGCCAAATATAGCACGTCAACTCATGGAAGAGACACACTCTCTGCGTTGATTATTGCCTTTTCTGGTGCTTGCAACCTCATACTTGGTATGCCTTGCCTAACATTCAGCCCAAGAATCAGCGAAATTAATGCTGATGCACTTCAAAAACTTTGACACCTTTTTTTGAACAAGAAACAAGGAGTGGTCTACCGTCGATGACGTGTAATACCTTTTACAGAGTAAGATGCCACACTTTAATACATAAGTAGACTATAAGCTAATCTATTATTTTATATCTTTTAATAATAATCAACTTTTTCAATATCATTCTGGTAAGCAAATCTAAAAAAAAGCGTATAATTAATTTTTTTTTTTGGACCTGTAGTTCAAAAATACCCTCTCTGTATTATCCACTACAATCTGGACACCAACTAGTTTCAAAATATCTTTTGTGAACAAGACAATAACTTTTACATCGACCAAAACATACAAAAGATTTCATACTAAGTGAAAGAAAAGAGTTTTTCATACAAATTCAATTTATACAAATCAATGTTTCACATTGAATGTGAGCACAGACTTATTACCAAGATAACACTATTCCCCATGATAGGCTCTGTATAAGGAAAAAGGCAACCTTTAAGAGCGTTTCATGTATCGTTTTATCAACAGATGGTCAAAGCCCCTGATCTTTAAAGTAAAGAATGGAACAGTGATTCTGATCCCATGTGTTTCACTCATACCCAAAAACAAACTATGTTTAAAAGATTCCCTTTACTTCTTATCGGGGAAAACAAAACCCGGGAAAAAAATCAAGCCAATGAAATCTTAAGATAAAACTGAGTCACTTGTAGAAAAGTTGTGCAGCATTGAATCAAGCAAGATTAACCAATCATAAATCAAACAAATACGCTCATTTATATTAATTTTTTTTTCTTTTTTTTTTCTTTTTCTTCTTCTTTAAACATTCTTACATTTATTCATTATGGGCCGTACACTTTATGACAAGGTCTGGGAAGATCATGTGATTGACCATCAAGAAGATGGCACCTGTTTGATCTATATTGACCGCCACCTGGTACACGAAGTCACCAGTCCTCAAGCATTTGAAGGACTTCGTAATGCACAGAGACCCGTCCGTCGTCCAGACTGTACACTAGCCACCGTTGACCACAACATTCCAACCACCACTCGTAAACATTTTAAGAACATTACTACCTTTATCGAAGAAGCCGATTCGAGAACCCAATGTGAAACACTCGAACAAAACATCGAAGCTTTTGGTTTGACTTATTTCGGTATGGAAGATGACCGTCAAGGAATTGTTCATATCATTGGACCCGAACAAGGTTTTACTCTTCCAGCCACCACTGTTGTCTGTGGTGATTCCCATACGTCAACGCATGGAGCCTTTGGTGCACTGGCCTTTGGTATCGGTACTTCTGAAGTCGAACATGTTTTGGCCACCCAGACACTCTTGCAAAAGAAATCCAAGAATATGCGAATTCGTGTCCAAGGTGAGCTCAGTGCGGGAGTAACCTCCAAGGATATTGCACTTTATGTGATTGGTGTGATTGGAACGGCTGGAGGAACTGGTTGTGTTATTGAGTTTTGTGGTGATGCAATCGAACGACTCTCGATGGAATCTCGTATGTCGATCTGTAATATGTCAATTGAAGCTGGTGCGCGTGCAGGAATGATTGCTCCTGATCAAATCACCTTTGACTACCTTCGCAACAAGCCCTTGGCTCCCAAGGGTGAGGATTGGGATCGTGCTTTGGCTTATTGGAAGACGTTGACATCAGATGCAGATGCTTACTATGATATTACGGTAGACATCAAGGCTTCGGATATCATACCTACTCTCACCTGGGGTACAAGTCCTCAAGATGTGGCCCCCATCACCGGTAAGACTCCCGATTTGGATACGATTGAAGACCCTCTTCGTCGTTTGGCTGTTCAACGTGCTTTGGATTATATCGGAATTCCCCCCAACACTCCTTTAGAAGGTGTCAAGATTGATAAAGTGTTTATTGGAAGTTGTACCAATTCGCGTATTGAAGATCTTCGTGCTGCTGCTGCTGTGGTCAAGGGTAAGCGCGTGGCCGAGTGGGTGGATGCGATGGTGGTTCCTGGCTCTGGTTTAGTCAAGCGCCAAGCAGAACGCGAAGGTTTGGACAAGATCTTTGAAGAAGCTGGTTTTGATTGGAGAGAGGCTGGTTGTTCCATGTGTCTTGGTATGAACCCTGATCAACTCAAGCCTGGAGAACGTTGTGCGTCTACTTCTAACCGTAACTTTGAAGGTCGTCAAGGTGCTGGTGGTCGTACTCATCTTGTAAGTCCCGCCATGGCTGCTGCTGCTGGTATCAAAGGTTGTTTGACAGATGTACGCCATATGGAAGTTTCTGAAGTGACATTTGTTGGAAGCCATAGTCCTCGTCAAGAGGTAGTCTCTGAGTATGATGGCGCTGCTCAAGAGTCTGAGATACCCGAAGATACCAGTCCCATCGTCCGTCCTCCTCATGTCATTGGTTCCTCTACCGCTTCCTCTGGTGGTATGCCACAGTTTACCACAATCAAGGGCTACGCTGCTCCTCTCGATATTTCCAACGTAGACACGGACATGATTATTCCCAAACAGTTTTTGAAGACCATTAAGCGCACTGGTCTTGGTAGCGCTCTTTTTTACGCTCTTCGTTTCTCGGAAGGTGTGGAAAATCCCGAGTTTGTGCTCAATCAAGAGCCTTTCCGTCAAGCACGTATTTTGGTTTGTACAGGCCCCAACTTTGGCTGTGGTAGTAGTCGTGAACATGCTCCTTGGGCTTTTAACGATTTTGGTATCCGCTGTATCTTAGCACCTAGTTTTGCAGACATCTTCTTCAACAATTGTTTCAAAAACGGTATGTTACCCATCGTACTTCCTCAAGACCAATTAGAAGCCATCGCTGCTGATGCCAAGAAGGGTAATGAGGTTGAGGTTGATTTGGTGAACCAAGTGGTGCATTATTCTGGTGGAAAAGTGTCCTTTGAAGTGGAAGCCTTCCGTAAACACTGTTTAGTAAATGGCTTGGATGACATTGGATTGACCATGCAAAAGTCAGACGCAATTGCCGAATTTGAAACTAAGCGTACAAATACCTGGCCTTGGTTAGATGGAAAAGGTTATAAGGGAAAGGCTACCAAGATTCCTGTTGGTAAGCAAACCAAACAGAAGCTTGACTGGTAAAAAAAAAAGACAAATAAAAACTAGTTTACATACAAAAGCTTTTGCTCTTTCTTTTTTTTATTTATTTATTTGTTGATTTAATATGATACAAGTTGTTTTTTTTTTTTTATTCGTTTTGCCAGAGAGAGTGAGCGGCATCAGGAGTCCAGGTAGGGTTAGATGTGTGACCTTGAAGACAAACATAGGTCTTTCCGTGATACTTTACTTTATCACCAGCAGCATAGGTACCAACGGGGTTCCAGTTCTTACCATCAGAACCGCAGTCCTTCTTCTTATGCTTCTTGTCATCATCGGAATCACAGCTCTTCTTCTTGTGCTTCTTTTCATCATCAGAGTCACAGCTCTTCTTCTTGGGCTTACAGTCCTTCTTCTTCTTCTTCTTTTCATTGTCAGAGTCAGAATCAGAACCTGAATCGGAGCCACTGCTGCTGCCAGAATCATCATCGCAGTTCTTCTTCTTGGGCTTACACTCCTTCTTTTTGGGCTTACATTCCTTCTTCTTGGGCTCACACTCCTTCTTCTTGGGTTCACACTCCTTCTTCTTGGGCTCGCATTCCTTCTTTTCCTTGTGGCTCTCGTCACTTCTCTTTTGGTTTTCGAATTCAGCCTTTTCAGCCTCAAGACGTTGACGTTCAGACTCAAATGCAGCTTGCTTTTCTTCCTCCTCCTTTTGATGACGTTCCTTTTCCTCTTGTTCCTTTTGCTCAGCCTCTTCCTTTTCTTTGTGATCATCATAAGCCTTCTTTCCCAAGAAGCCAGCACCGACAGCCAAAGCACCACCCAAAAGAGCCGCACCAACAGCCACACCAGTCTTCTTGTTCTTGCTTGCGTTCATACGCTCCTTGTGTTCTTCATGCACAAATGATTGTCCGCGCACGGTCTCGGAAGAGAAATTGGGCTTTTGAGAGTTGGGGAAACCTTGAGCGGCCAACTGAAGGTTGAGAGCACCAGCACGTTCACCCTTGATATCGTAAACGTCAAAGAGACCGTTCATGTAAGCACCTTGAGAATGGACGACTTGGTTGATGGGAATTGCAGCAAAACCAATGACTTCATCCACGGTCTTTTCTTGGTTCAAGATTTCGACAAAGAGATTAGGCTGGCCGTTGAGGTCGATGGTGAAACTCTGGTTCCAGACGGCATTTTCACCTCCATCCTTGTGAACAAAGGTCTTTTGGAAGGATTCCTTGTCGAGACTCAAGGAAAATTGCAAATAGGGATCTTGCTTACCAAAGTGTTGAGAGGCAACCAACTGAGAGGCAGACACGGCGTTGATATAGAGCGTGGTAGAGCTATGTGTGGATTCAGAAGACACGTTGGTAAAGGAAGTACCATCAGAAGAATAAGTGGTGGTATAAGTGGTAGTAGTAGTGTTAGACTCGTAAGTGGACATCCTTTTTTTTTTTTTAATAGAGAAAAAAAAAGGAAAGTCGTTATTTTTTCATGCTCTTTTTATACAAAATAATCAATTTCCTTATAGGATCAAGCTTCCGGGATAGTGAGAAAAATAAAATAAGCGGCGCCATTTTTTAATTTTGTTATTATTCTTTGGGGGGTCTTCCGAGTGATGTGAATAGGAAATAGGTACAATGTGAAGGATGATTACAATACCTTTTATTCCATCTTTTTTTATTTTGTGTTTCTTTACAGAAGTCAGGTTTAAATATTATTCGATAAATTATACCAGAAATTTAGTACAAAACCTTATTTTCGAGATGCATTCGAAACGTGATACACCAAGCCGAAAGTTTATATTAAATATACGTGTGAATTTAAAACTGAACAAAATATGCAGTGATACTTCAAACTTTATTCTTCTTTACATCGAATGTTATTCTTGTTCGAACCATCTTACACATCTTATTTGTGAGTGTTTCAAAAGCTTGTTTTGATCATTTATCTATTGCTTCAGGTACCACCACCTCGGGTTTCTTTTTTTTTTTTTTTTTTTTTTTTTTGACTCCGAGTTCTGTCTTGTTTAGTAACGAATGCCGTAATCTACCCAAAGTATGTGTGTGGCAAGCTTGACATCTGTAATACAAACTATTCGGAACATGACCTTGGGGAGTTGCTGATCCATCGTTGAGTCTCCTTGATTTTGTATACAAGAAAAACAAATTTCTAAAATGCACAGGTCATCATGATTACAAAAGAAAAAAGAAATAAGAATAAAAAAAAAAAAAAAAAAAAAAAAAAAACGCGTTAAATACAAGTCAACTATAAATATTCACACAACCTTAGAAACAGATACAAAAAAAGAGCTTATGTATTAGAAATGCAAAATATTTGGCTTGCCAATAGCTTACTGGAAAGGATGAGGTTTTTACAAAAGGACTCTCTAATCACATGCTCACCATGCGACCTTTATTTGGCCATGTTTAAATGTGTTTTTTTTTTTTTTTTTTTTTTTTTTTTTTTTTTTTTTTTTAATTTCTATGAGTGAGGTAATCAAGACGAACTAACATACAATGGTTAATATACCAAGATCTTTTAAATACGATAGCGACGTTATAACACAAAACTCTATTTTTTTATAATTTAATCTCTTAACCCAAAATCTAAGCTCTTTATTTCTCGTCAAACAGGGGCTCACTTGGTTGTAGAGTTAACATAAGATCAGAACATAGTATTGCTGAAAATTTGTCTGTAAGAGGTTTTGTAATCTCTATTAAGGCTGTTGAAACCATAATTTGAACGGACATGTAGCATTTTATGCTGTTGAATTGACCTTCAGCCACTTGTTACACTTGCGATGTCCAAAAAAAGAAGCTTCTATAAAAAAAAAAAAAAAAAAAAAAAAAGTCTAGATTTTTTGAAGGCCAGGTCTTGTTGAACAGGTGGAAAGAAAGGAAGCTTCTCGTCATCCTATTTTAAGCTCCAAAATTTATGTTTTGCACAAATGTGTAAGTAAGATCAGCGTGTTAATAAAAAGAATATCACCTATATTTTTTAATCATAGTCTGGCGCGACTTTGAAAAAACTTGTCTTGCTTCCCACCAGCTAAAAAAAAAAAGGGGGGGGGGGGGGAAGGGTCTCACTGACACACAGGAAACTTTTATAAATTTAATCGAAAAGCTAGTACAGGAAAATGAATTGCCCTGGAAATTTTGAAAGGCATAAGCAAAATCCTACTCTTTTTTTTTTAAGCCTTATGCTATATCAATTTTGCAGAGACATTTTTTAATTTTAAAAGGGAAATCTTTCTTTCCTCTCTCCCCTAATTCATCTTATACTCCTCTAATCTTGGTTTTTATTACCAAACGCCCCCCCCCCCCTTTTTTTTTATCTATTTAAACAAAACAGGCTAATAGTTACTTAACAAATGCCTTGTCATCCAGCCAAACAAAACAATAGTTATTACTTAAAGTCCCTTCAAACCAAATCAAGCGATTTGAAAAAAAAAAAAAAAAAGCCAATAGTCTTTCTCTTCTTCAGTTCAGGATGTCAATTACTCATTATGTCATAGATTTGTAACTGCAAAAGATAAAAAGGGACGCGATGAAGCTTTACAAGAGAGTGTTTAAAATAAGAAAAAAGACCATAAAAATAATATATCAAAAGTTCAAGAAGAATACAAATATCTTTATAAATAATGAGAGAGCTTTACTGTTGTGAGACTTTTAAATCTCCATTGTGACTTGAGAAAACTGTCAAGTTTTTTTTTTTTTTTTTTTTTTTTTTTTTTTTTTTTTTTTTTTTTTTTTTCTAATGACATTGTAGATAAAAATGGTGATAGAATTCAAGAAGCCACAGAACGTTTTGCTTTAATTCATGAAGCTTATGAAGTACTTTCTGATCCTCAAGAACGTTCATGGTAATTCACAAGAGATAAACAAAAATATTTATTTTAGAATAGGTATGACGGTCATAGAGATTCCATATTAAGAGGAGAAGATACAAAGGGACAAAAAGATAGTAGTGCAGGCACCACAGCAGAAGATTTAATGAGATATTTTAGTATTTCAGAATTTAAAGGTTATGAAGATACGGCCAAGGTAAAAAAAAAAAAAAAAAAAAAAAAAAAAAGTTGATAAATTGTGTATGTGCTGATTTTATTGTAAGGGCTTTTATAACGTTTATCGTCATCTGTTTGAAAAAATGGCTAGTGAAGAACAAGAAGCCAATGATATTTTAGAAGATTATACCCAATATACTCCTTATCCAGCATTTGGTAATGCCAATACACCTTTTATGGATGATGTGAGAGATTTTTATAATGCTTGGACAAATTTTTCAACGGTCAAACCTTTTCTTTGGGCAGAAAAATGGAGGCTGTCAGATGCATCTCATCGAAATATACGTCGATCAATGGAAAAGGAGAATAAAAAGGCAAGAGATTCAGCTAAAAAAGAATACAATGATGTGGTCAGGGTAGGTGTATTTTTTTTTATGGAAATAGAGAAAGGGAGAAATTGAATTAGTTTTAGAGTTTGGCCTTGTTCGTGAAGAAGCGAGATCCAAGAGTGAAAAAATACTTGGATGAAGAACAAAAGAGAAAGGAGGCAGTGGCAGCAGAACAAAAGGCCAAACAACAGCGTAAAAGACAAGAAATGCAGGCAAAGATTGATCAATACGAAGAACCAGAATGGGCAAAGATTGAAGAAGAGGAAGAGGAAGAAGAAGAGATATATGAGGAGACAATAACAGACGAAGATTTTTATTGTGTGGTGTGTGATAGAAGCTATAAGAGCGAGAGACAATTTATCAGCCATGAAAAGAGTAAAAAGCATTTGGATAGCTTGGAGAAGTTAAGAGAGGAGATGCTTGCTGACGAAGAAAATTTTGATTTTGGAAATGAAATGAAGGAACTGAATGAACAACTGGAGGCTATTGAAGTGACATCGGACAAGAAAAAGAAGAAGAAAAACAAGAAAAAGACGCCCAATTGGGGATATGAAGAAGATAATGTCTATTAATGTTTTTAAGGGTCTATTGATGTCTAGCTAAAAATGCAGCAGTGTCTTCAAATAAAACTTTGGGTCTCAATGGCCATTCATCAAACTTTCGGGCCACTTCACCCAACTGCTCAGCCGAAAGATCTCTGATTGGAATGTTCACATCAAATGATAATCTGCCAAGAATAATTTCAGCTCCTGGTCCTAGAGTTCTATTGAACAATGTGAATAATCTCAAAATGATAATCTTTCAAATTCTTACTTAACCATTGTTTTCAGAGGTTGTTTTCGTATGACAAACAAGTGTTTCAAAACATATTCAAATACATCCCAATCCGCTACAAAAAAAAAAAAAAAAAAAAAAAAAAAAAGTGAATAAAACAAACTAATGATGTTTTCCAATTACCATTAATTTTCGATTTTTCAAAAGGTACAATAGACACAAGATGATAAATTGTCTATAAAGTAATTTAGTTCATTTCTATTTCTTTTACTTTCTTTTACCTCTGGATACACCTCTTTGGGTAAAGTGGTATAAAGTACTTTTACATCTGCACATCCTTCAGCTACTACACTCATCTTGCAACGATTTTTATCACCCGGTCCAGCAATGAATTTCTATGTAAACAAAATAAATAAAAAAAAAAAGTCGTATATTGCCTACTGTAAGTAATTGATCTGGAATCCAGAATGCCATTGGTACACGACCAAACATCTGCATAGCCATTTTGTTGTTTACACAACATATAAATTGCGACAACAGTTGCTCTCCCTTTTTACCTTTAGGTATAAATCCAGTAAAAAAAATATGTGGATGAACTAATACATTATTAGTTGACAAAACAAAGAATCTTGTTTACCTTGAGACCAATCCTGTATTTGCAGTGAACCCAAATACTCTGGTTTCTTGAGAAAGGTATATGTATCCCAATCGTAACCATCTTTTTTTAATGTTTGAATATTACTGTCGGGTGCTTCTGTTGCTTTCTATTTTTCCAATTTAATCAGGTTGTTATTTCGTTTTTTTTTTAGTTACCTGCATCCAATTAAAATAAGGATTTTGATGTTCTAAAGTTAAAATCTTTTTAAATCCAATTTCTTTTAGTGCTGTTGTCCAGGCACCAATACCTTAAATAAATAAAAAATATGGGTCAATTTGAGTTATTGATTTCCCCCTCCCCCTCCCACGTCCTCATACCAGGATATATCTCAACTGCCGTCTTGAGGTTAGTATTCTTAATGTTTAAAGTTTGAATGGCATTTGCTGATATAAAAGAAAACTTGTGAGTTTGACATTAACAAAAAAAAAAAAAAAAAAAAAAAAAGGCTTTACAAGCTGTGTCAATGCTTCCAAGTGTAGATCTAGGCAAGATCCCAGCTTTGTGTTTGAATTGTTTACTCCAGTCAGCCAAACAAGGGAAATTTTTTCTAAAACTAAAAACTTTGCTCATGCTGCAACAATTATAAAAAAAAAAAAAAAAAAAAAAAAAAAAAAAAAGAGAGAAAAACTGTTTCAAGGGCTTATTTTGACAGCTTAACCCCGATAGATTAACCCCGACAGCTTTTTTTTTTTTTTTCTTTAAATTTAGCCTTTCAGGTGAAACAATGGCGCAAAGTGAATGATAGTAAAGAGTCCTGACAGTTTCTTTTTTGTTTTTTTTTTTTTAAAAAAAAAAGCTAATAGTTAGTTTCATGAACTCTTCTTCATTGTACCTATATCTGTAATAATCTATCGAACACGAGACATGTGAGATTGAGAATATTGCCTCCATCGATTAGTGAGGATCAGAGTGTTAGGTTTGTCTTATTAGCCACAGTAGATACACACACCTGATGTTAAAGCTCTACTTGTTGAAAAAAAAAACTTTATAAAAAGAGAAAGAAATCTATTGAAAGACTTGGCCAAGAGTTGTCTTGAGTAAAAAAGATGACTAGTAGATATTGGTACACCGTATATTATATCCCTTGAGTACCTTTTTTGTTTTAATCATGTTTCGATCAGGTGAGACTCAGCAGTAGGAGAAATTGACTGTTTGGCTAGTAAAAAAAAAAAAAAAAAAATCAATTTACTTGAAATAAAACTTTGTCCAAAAAAAGAATCAAATAATCAACATTTTACTTGTAAACTTCCAAAAAAAAAAAAAAAAAAAGTCGCTCTAACCAGGAACACATGAAATTTCTTACAAATATGTTTTTTTTTTTTTTTATATATTGTGATATAAAGCATTTTATTCAGGCACAAAGTTAAAAAGTTTAAAAAAAAAAAGTGACTTTTTTCCATTTTCCCTTTTTTTTTTTTTTTTTTTTTTCTTTCTTTTCATACAAACATAGAAAAAAAAAATGACAATTCAAATACGAGCCAAAAGAAGACTTTTACCTAAACGTTCCATTGTTGATATTGACTATATTTCACCGACACAGAACGTCCAAGATCTCTTATTTACCGCCACACCTTCTAAAAAGGATCATGGAGTTATTAGCGAACTCCATGGGAAAGAAACCAACGATCAAGAACAGCTTCTCCAAGTGGTCTTGGGTAAGCCGAAACGAAGCCGATTGATTGATAAAGAGACCCAATGGTCCGATTTCTTTAGTCAGCATTCGATTATACCAATTCAAAAAAAAGAGGAACCAAAGACAACAACAGAAAAGAGCTCCGACCATCAGACAGAAAATGATGATGCCCACATGACACATGATGTTAAAAATGCAAATCAAGATGTCAATGACAATACAGTTCAATCGGTCAGTAGAGTTACAGTGAATGAAACAGTAATGGACATGGCCATTGATGAGGATGCTGTTGTAAAAGATTCAATTATTAAAGATGCGTTTGTCAAAGATGCAGTGATTGAGAACGCAGTTGTTAAAGTTGCGGTTATTGAGAACAATGATTCTACGGAACACTACACGTCAACTCGAGTAGATCAAAGTGAAACAGGTACCTTGAACCACAAGAAATTAGTGACAGAAGAAAATCAAAGCGCAGATGTATTTAGTCGAGAGGAAGGGGATGACGAAGAAGAAAAGGAACCTGTGGTGGTTATTGAGATTAAAAAAAAGAAGACAAGGGAAGACAAATCGTTTATGCTTCCACCCAACAAATTACCTAAAAAGATTCGTTCTCATGAAACCATTCATGCCTTAAAGTACTCGGGTGCACTCGATTGGATTATAAATGGCAAGGATACTGATCCACGAAAACACGATATTGGCAAAGTAAGGAAAAGACAGCTGGAAAAACGCTTACATCGTCCATTGGCTGCCAAGAGAGTTATTCAGAATAGACCTCAGTTTATCATCCAATAAGAGCTCACAGTTTATTGTGAGCAACTTGTTGAATAGCCAATCAGATGAATTTATAATACCTTATAAATGAGGTGGACACTTTTTTTTCCTTTTTTTTTTTTTTTTAAAAAAAACATAAAAGAAATGATTTAAATTACTATCTTTACAAAAAAAAAAAAAAAAAATAACAACTTGAAAAATGGACTATAATTTATACTATTCACAACACTATTTGAAGCAAAGCCTATACGATAAGCGTCAAAAGAATGCAGATGCTGCCCGTCGTTCGCGGTTCAAAAAGGCAGTCAAGATGGAACAATTGGAAGATCAAGTAAAGACACTACGTCAACATCAATCAAGTCTAAACACGCGTCTAGCCATCCTGGAAAACGAAAAGGGACACCTTGTGAATAAAGAAAACGTACTTGAAGAACGCGTTCGACGACTAGAGAAACAGCTATCTGAAGCTTACCAAGCACTCATGTTTTCAAAATAATAATAAAATCAAAAAAAAATTTTATTAAATATCTACAAATCCTTGAACAAACTCATCAATTGAATCTAATGTGTTTTGTTCCAAATCATCTTGATTTGAAGGTTTTCGAGCATAACAAGCAAACCAATCCAAATAAGACTTGTAACGTTCACATTCTTCCAAAATGTCATCAATTTCTTTTTTGGCTAACGGTCGATCCTGAACATGAAGTGCGGTCAAGAAGGATTTAAAGTTTTGAGTGTGCAGGATATCAAGTTGTTGCCCTGTCCAGTGGCCCACGGGTAAAGCAACATGGTCTTGTGAGATATCGAGAAAATGACCGAGAAAGTGAATGGTGGGTTGTTGAGGGGTGGTCATCATTAGAAAAGTGAAAATAGGGTGATGTGTATTAGATTCTGTTGTATTGATCTGTCCTACAGGATTTATCTTTTGTTTCACTGACAAAAATTGTTAGTAAAAAAAAAAAAAAAAGATCAAGAACTTACATTCTGTATTGATAATTGAATTGGATAAGGGACCAGCCCGTCTAATCGTATAGTTTGTATCCACTACTTCAAAATAAGCCCCAGGTTTCATGATACGATAAACCTCCGAAAGTAAGTTGGAAAGATCGGCAGGTGAAAGATAGAGCATCATCGATCTCATATAAATGAAATCAAAGGATTCATCCTCGTAAGGTAAAGGCCCCTTGAGAATATTGTGTATTTGAAAATTCGCATTACCAGGCTTAATAGAGGTTGGAAATAAAGAACATTCATCCATACCATAAAATTCTACACAAGAAATAAATATAAAATTATTCCTTTTTTTTTTTTACCTGCGTTGGGATATTCTGTAGCCATTTCAAGAATCCAAGTACCTGGTCCACAACCAATATCCAATACTTTATGTTTCTTTTCAGATGATAATAATTCATGAACAGGTGAAATGAAATTCCACTGAAACATTGTTTTTAAAATATAATGCTAACGATATAAAGTCAGCACCCCAGCCCTGAAATGATGATTAGAAACCTACCAAAGTCATCAAACGGTCTGCTTCATCATCATCACAAGGCAACATGAAGCTCTTGGTGACATGATCCTTTAGATAAGCACGTCCATCTACCACCACACTGTTTGCCTTATTTTGACTTCGAATGGTACTGCTGGTCGATGATCGGGATGCGGTGGGAGTTAATTGATGAATATGTGATGCAGAGTTAATATATGATTTTTTGATAGAAGATGCGGGTGTCGATGGATTAGAAGAAGGCTTTTTGGGTGAAGTCAAGGGCTCAGATGTGACAGCTGCCACTTCAAAATAGTTGATATTTTCCTTTGCACTCTTGTTACTCCCATTCGTATTTTGAGATTTGGATGAGTCCGTGGTCACTGTCGATTGTTTTCGTGGTGAAGTTGATGGTGGAGGACTGACAAATTGTTGGTCAAAAAAGTTGTAAGGGTTGGCTGGTGGTGGTCTTCGTTTGTTAACTGAAGGATAAGAGCCATCGGTGATAACAGAGGTATTGTCCCCTGAGGATTGTGCATTTCCCATTTTTTGGTTCCTTTGTTTTATATGTAAAAAAAAAAAAAAATACAAGAAGAAGAAAAAAAAAATATTTAAAAAATTCGTATCACTTTGGATGATCCAAGATTTGTGTTACGTGAGTCACACTGGCCAATGGTTGTGATAGATGAGATAACAGTAAATACTCACATGGCTCTTACCTTGTCCTACTCAATAGCACTTGAGCATAAATAATTGCTTTAGAAAGAAGAACAATTATAATTTTTTAAGCTTTTAAAACAATCAAGAAAATTTTTATCTTTATTTTGATTCGCTAGGTTTTTAAATCTTTACCGTAAAGCTTCTCCTCCATCTCTTTTATTTTTTTTTTTTTTCTTTTTCTTTTTTTTTTTTGTTGGCGTAAACACGCGGCGTTGTAAAAGGTAAATGCGGATATCGATCTGAGTTAAGCCCTTGAAAGGGCAATCCTGAGGATAAGTGAGTGTACTACTTTTAGTGCAGTGAAACATGCTATAATACACCTTATTAGTCAATTCAATAAGGTTTTCGTAGAGTGCTTCAATTAATTATAAGAATACTATGACAACTAGGACACACGAGACAAATGGTTTATGGCCAATGCTTGGTTTTTTACTCAAATATGTAGACTATCCAGTTATATCTTGTATTGATTCAGCATATTCACGGGATTACCCGCTATCTATGATGAATGTAAAAGCTGTGTATTTTGAGTATTTAAATATAAGGATTGTCAATGCACAAAGTAATACAATCTTTCATTTTATGAAACGATCGGCTTCTTTCCATCGAATACTAATCTTTTTAAAACCTATTATCATTTGTCACATTCTATTTTCCAAACACTAATAAAATTATTTATCTTTAGGGTCTCAAATATGATCAATGAATATTTATTTATTTATTTTTATTTTTTTATGACAAGAAATCTGTCATTGAAACAGTAAACCTTCTCTTCAGCTTCTCTCAAAATGAGGCATTTCTTTCAAAAGCAATAAAAAAGACGAATTTAGTGTGACTTAAAATACCAAAATAGCAAACATAGTTTTTTTTTTTTTTTTTTTTTTTTTTTTTTTTTTTTTGTAACTGGTTTTTTTTCACTCCTTTCTTTTTCTTGGTTGAAATTCGGCCATTAAACTATATGTAACTGAGAGAGGGAGTTTATGTTTCAGATGGGATATATATACACACTCCTTCGCCCTGATGGAAAATCAATACGCCTGACGGGAGAGCAAAGTTCGTGTTGTACGAAATGTAAATTCGTTCTGTTTTTCTTTTTCACAATTGCATTAGAAATCACACAGATTATGAACATTCAATCCATGTTTGAAAATAGGAAAGGCTCTGTTGTCGACGAATAAGGTCGACCTGAACCAATGGATTATATTGTTGATGAGAAGTAATTTCGTCTCGAAACGTTGAGCTTCTCATAACACAACATTTAGCTCAATTGGCTCTAAAGAGCGAGAAAGAAATAGAGACAACGCAGGTGGCAAAAAAAAAAAAAAAAAAAAAAAAAAAGAAAAAAAAAAAAAGCTCGGTTTCAACCTGTTGTATTCAGTATAGCAAATCATGCAATATTGAGAAATAAAATAATCATTTCGTGACTTACTCAAGATAAATAACAGTAAATGTCAGTAATAACAGCGGTTCTTATACAATAATCCTGGCAAAAATATAAATATTGGCAGATATTCATAGATATCATAAGTATGACATACACGTAGAAAAGAGTATAAATAACCACTAGTAAATAAAGCCAGTATCGCTTTGTCTCATTGTATTTTTTTTTTTTTTTTTTTTTTTTTTTTTTTTTTTTTTTTTTCAACAGGCACGTTTCTTGGTCAACCAAAAGTAATGATAATCCGGTGAAAGGGTGCAAAAGCTGCACCAATCCATTTCTTGGCAGAGGAATGATGGATAATATGACATTTTCTTGCCCACAGGTCACAATGCACATCCATAGCACAGATTAAGGTACTGGAACTAAGGAGCTTGATTGGAATGCCACTTGTCTCATTGATACAAAAAAAAAAAAAAAAAAAAAAAAAAAAAAAAAAAAAAAAAACAACAACCAACAGATAATGTTTTGAATCTTTGATAAGCTAAGGTACAATACCTGATTGATTGATTGACAAAGGCAAAGTTCACTGTATAGTAAATCGGATTGTGTGCCGTCTGCCCATTCAGAATCACCAATTATGTAGGCATCTCCATCAACACCTGCGACCGCCTTACAATATCTTTGACTTCCGGATGTTTCAGTTGTAAATTCCGTTCCCGGTCTTCGTTCAAAGGGAGCTTGAAAAGTTGGCGTTGTGTGGTATTCGTGCTTATTTGTGTAGAGACAGGAAGAGTTAATAGCCAACAGTTACTATCTTTGTTAAGACTAAAGGAAAAAAAAAAACTATTGAATTGGTGAGGGTTCATAGTATATGTAATCTGATTCTTAATTACAGAGTCTGACGTGTCCTTTAGCTGAGGTAGAATATAATAAATAAAGATACAATGAATGACCAAACACGACAATTTTCCATCAAGGCGAATTGACTTTCCGGAAAGAGTGTACTTGTTTGAAAAAAAAAAAAAAAAAAAAAAAACATGACGTGTTCAAGGAAGAAATATAAGCTATTCCTACCACTGCCCTTATTTGTCCAATTAGATTTGGATACGCAATTGTTCAAAAAAAAAAAAAAAAAGGTTTTCACGTTTTATTTAGATGCTGAGTATCACCCTATTGCCCCCTTCATCTTGTATATACAATACAAGCTGAAAAAGGTAAAGAAAGAACCTCTCTTTATCTCTCTCTCTCTCTCTTTAGAATCCTTTTTGGGCTAGCTTCTGTACTACTGGACCCTTGATAACCACAGCGACCCTGATGAAGAATTCATGCAAATAGTGAGGATAGCTTTTCTTCAGTAAAAGTCGAGAACGCGTCAAAAGAAAACGTGCATTTAATTTGATTTATCAAAATAGGAATAAGCCGTTTACAACACATGTTCTTTTTTTTAAAAAAAAATAAATAAATAAATCCGATTGATATAGAGTATTAAATATAGCATTTGGTCGTACTGATGATTAATGCAATGCATACTTTATTTTTAAACTATTCCTGCTACTGCCCTTTTCTTAATTCAACAAAATGTGAATGCACAAATATTTTCCTCACCCCACATACCATAGATAATTAAAATGTTTAATAATTTGAAAAAGAGAGAGAGAGAAATGGGAAGGGGGGGGAAGGGGACCCTTGATAGGGCCAACAATGGGGACACGTCAATTGGCGCAATTTATCTGATTGATCAAGGGAAAAAATATATATATTTAATCTAGGGGATGAACTGTATTTACAATATGATTGTTATTCCAGCCATTGATTCTTGTCACCCAATCTGATTCTGTTTCATACTTGTTTAGACAGTCCACAAGATCCTTAATACAAGATTCAAATAAACAGAGCTCTCCTTTTGCCAGCATAAAATCAATGTTCATTCTCATGGTTCCCAAACGATTCATTTGACATGTAAATTCAAATGAACTCTCTCGTGTCTCTATCATTCCGTTCCACACAATCTTTTTGTAGGGATACATTCGTCCACTCAGTCTGCCTCTAAAGCACTAAAAAAAAAAAAAAAAAAAAAAAAAAACAATTAAGAACATTCTGTTCATCAGAATTATGTACTATTACCTCTTCCAATACTTGGTGTAGTTTACCAGCCACTTCACATTCAAGTTTAGCCATACATTCTATAGAAACAACCTAAGGATGTTATTGGCTTGCTTTTTTTTTTTTTTTTTTTTTTTTTTTGGGGGGGGGGTCACGATGTTTACCTTTTCAGGCAATTTGTGTTTAAAGTAATCACATGCCTTTTCCCACCAAGAAGGTTCTTTAAGCCGCATTTGCCAAACCTTATAAGGATCTGTTGGTTTAAAAGTACTGTCGATAGCTTTGGTCATGACAAAAAAATCAGCTACTTCTGCCTTGATTTCACGTTGTTTTAATAAAAAGAAGGTTTGCGGTTCTCGATTGACTTGAAAGGTACTAGTAGGTGTAGGTGGAAGATAAGGGAGGGTATCAAATGAATCTAGACAGGAATCCATACTTTCTAAGCCAGGTGGACTTGATGATAAATCCTCACATGTCTTTTGTAAAGGTAAACTGACAGAACCTATATCACCAAATAATGATCAAAAACACGATCTTGAAACAATAGATATTTGTATATTTTACTATTATTTTTGCTTTCATTTGAATCATCTAGTCTCATGAAACGTTCTTGTAATAATTTACATGTCAATTTTTGTACATTGGCTCTAATAAAAAAAAAAAAAAAAAAAAAAAAAAAAAGTTATATACATAAATACATACATGTATTTATATAATATTTATATAATATTTACCCTTCAGAAGATAAAGAAGAGAGTAATTCTTGTTCACTTCCTCTCCAAAGAACTTTCAAAGTTTCCCAAATTTTGCCTTCTAAATCTGAGGCATGCATAGGTCTTTGTAAATCAGGGTGATGAAGTGGATATAATTTGAATGGTTCCTTGCTGGGTTGTAAAAATCGTAATTCTGTCCCTAAGAAGGATTGGTTATTCAACCAAGGATGAGCTAATATTTCAGGCATCTAATACAAAATGGTCAATGATTGAAGGTTTGATATATATTTAATTTTACCGTCATTCGTTGATGAGGATCTACTAGAAGCATACGTTGAATAAGGTCTTTAAGATCTACAGAGAGAGAATCGGGTAAAGCACGATATTTGCCTGTCTTGATCTTTGCTAGCAATCTTCCCATATGCTCATCATCAAACGGTAAATGACCTGTCATGATTGCATAAAGAATCACACCACAAGACCAAACATCGGTAGCAGATCCATGATAACGTTTGCCCTATTAATCCTATTGTCAATAACCAACCTTTTTTTTTTTTTTTTTTGGTAACTTACTTTTACAATTTCGGGGCTTGCATAATGAGGAGATCTATAGTCTATTTAGTCCGATTCAATCCAACTTGTATGAAATGGTTATCTATTATTCTCCTTATTTACCCACAGCTTGTTTTTAATAATGTGTTATAAGGTTGCAATGCGGCCATTCCAAAGTCAGCTATCTTCAACTTTTTGTTCTCTTTATCCAACAAGATATTCTCTGGTTTTAAATCACGGTGACTATAAAACAAGAGTCAGACAGAATAGTGTGTATCTGGTGATTATTATTATTATTATTTTTTTGTTACCTTATATGATGAGCATGACACCAATTGAGTGCTGTGATCAACTGAATAAATAATAGACGAGCTTCTGATTCATCCAATCTTCCTCTTTTAGCTAAATAATGAAACAGTTCACCTCCTTCCAAATATTCCATTACAAAATAAACATAACTTGAATCCTGAAGCACTTGATATAAATCAACCAAGTTTGGGTGGTGTAAGAGTTGCAGTACAGCTAATTCTCTTTGTACTGATTTGGATGTAGTTGAAGATGATAGCAGGTGGCTTCTGGATATCATCTTGATCGCCACCCTTTCACCCGTATGTTTATGAATACCTAATTTAACTCTTCCTAATCCCCCCCCCTCTCAAAGTTAATATTTTGATATATCTTCTCTTTTTCTTCTTCTTCTTTATTAATACCTGATGCCCCACGACCTATTGTTTTTCCTAAAACATAATCTCCAATTTCTTTCTTCTTTTTGATAACAGGTAATGTCATTGATCTCTTATTGGCTGTTGGAATGTGTGTCTGGCGTACTAAATGTGTCAAAAAAGGCATTTTTTTTTAAGGAAAGGAAAAAGAAAGAAAAAGAAAAAGGACATCACAAGAGAAAGAGAGAAAGAGAGAAATAAGGATGACTTTTTTTATATAAAAAAAAAAAAAGAGGGGCGCCACCCTAGTTACCCCCCTCTTCTCTTTTTCTTTCTCTCTTTTATAGCAATTTATTTGTAGAATATTTCCTACATGAATATTTATAAACATTTCTTTTGCTGTCAATTTAATTAGGCCCTCTCCGTGGGATAATCTATTTGTATAAATGTAAACAAAGAAGAAACTGTAGAAAATAACAAATAAAAAAAAAAAAAAAAAAAAAAACTTTCTTTTTGTTTTGCATTTAGATCATTTCAAACAATAACCTTCCGAGCCAACCAATAGATTTTCTTTTCTTTTTTTCTTTTTTTTTTTTTTTAAACAGCACTTTTTTTTCTTTCCACCTCTTCTTCTTCTTCTTCCTCTAATGAGCCACTCCCACTCCCACTTCCCTTCCCCTCCCTCCCTCCCTTCTTTTTTTTTTTTTTTTTTTTTTTTTTTTTTTTTTTTTTTT
>JNDS01005017.1:0-22068 GCA_000697035.1 Rhizopus stolonifer B9770
AGTTTTGGAGTGTATCGGGGCTTCCATCCAACACCAGTAACTGAACTTTTAACTGTTGTTATATTTAAAGGAGGTTTCATAATGAAAGAAAAGAGGGTTTGACAACAATTGTTGTTCAATTGTTGTAAATATGATTTTATCAGTGTGACTGATACATTAAAATCTCTTACTATGATCAAAGTCATTTCTACTTCAAAAAACACTTGCTGCAAGTGTACACAGCAAGTGAATTAAACACTAAAAAAATAAAGCGCACATTGTCTATACAAAAGAATTAGAACAATCTAATTTTTTTTCCCACTTGTCTAAAATTATTTTGGCAATCTTCTTATGTCATACATTCAAAGTGTCTAATTTAAATTTATTAACCGTCTCATTTTAGGGTAAAATCCTGTATAAAAGTTTTTTTTTTGTTTGTAGGGGAGTTGAACTCCGGTTTTATTTAAAGTCCTTAGTATTATAAAAGTTTTATTGAAAAGTTCTGATAAGAATCATTGGTTTAGAATCCAGCCCAGGCAGGAGCACAGTTTGTGAAGGATCTGGATGAATCAATGAGTTCGAATCTGCCCTTGGCCCAACCTTCAGTGGTGACAGACCAGTCGTGAGCACCACAAGTATCCTTGCTTCTAGTCCAAGCAACATGATAATCAACATCTTGCAAGTTAACATATGTTGTCACCAAGTTGTTGTCGGGGTTGAAAGTACATCCACCAGAAGCACGGAAATCAGCATTGACAACCATAGCTGTATGACAGTCTTTGTGATCACTTCCATCGGTTTGCATATAAATTTGAGCTACGTTTTTGGTACCTTTCAAGATGCTACCGGAATCAGCCCAAAACGTTGTACAACAAATACGAGCGTAAGCTCCCATCACGTAAAAGTTAAGCATGGCAAACACCAAAGCAGTAAAGTTCTTCATCTTGCAGATTTTCAGTTGTAGTAAAATTGACTGATTTTTTTTTTGTCAATTATGGACAAAAGAGTGTGGTATTTATATGCATAGTCTGAGATTTTTACGTGAAGTAGTTTAAGATATGATGTCTTTAGAATAACTTGTTCAAAGCTGTGTAATGTAATTGAAACATTGCAATATGAATAAAGCTGTACACAAAGGTCGCTGTACTTTCTGCGGAGTTAAAGCTGTTTTACGTTGATATAGACATGAAATTTCCTAGTTAAAGGTAAGAGAAACGCAAGGAGAAGACGAGTTTGATCAAAAGTTTTATTTTAAAGAAAATAGGGTATAATTGAGAAGGAAACACATTGATTTTTTATTACTATATTTGGATGTTTGTAAAAGATTAAAAGAATAGAAATTGAGCTTTAGTCAAGTATTTCTACAAATCTCTCTTACAGCTTTTTTGTTACCAGTTGGGAAGTAACGAAGTAGTTTGGGGGTTTTTTTTTTTTTCTTTTTCTTTTTTTTTTTCGAATGTCGATAATATAGATTGTTTCAAAAATGAAACTTTTGAAGTTTTTACAGAGGAACACCGCTTACTAACGATTGTTTCTTGCCTTTGTCTTTAAACATCCAGTTGGATAATATTCTCTACTGCCAAGAATAAATCATAGAATGCATATACAGAATATTTAAACAATAAAGAGACTAGTTAATAAATTAATTGTTTCATAAATTCATTGACAAGAGAAACTTGTACTCTTTGGTACAAGCCTTACCCATTAAAGCAAGAGAGCTCTGTTACAATTCGTATTTATAATCAAATGATTCCTTTAATCACATATGAAATCAAGTGCATAGAACAATATGCTTGACACTTTGGTGATTTTAGGTTCGTTTTTTTTTTTTTTTTTTTTTTTTTTATCATGTATTATCGAGATTCAAAAACTGTTCAGTACGTATTTTTTTTATTTTTATTTTTATTTTTTGCCTAATTATACAGTAATATTGATCGAATTAAAGTTTTATAGCGAGCAGTATGAATAATTTTATTTTCGTGATAAAATGCAACTTTAAAAAACATAGTGTCTATTGTTTTATGTTTCCTTCTTTTTTGGTTGATATACACCAAATCTATAATCAAGATCCAGCAGCATCTTAAGCGCATTGGTAGATCGGAGCATTTGTCCTTGTATCGCAGCTTCTGTCTGCTCTACGGACTTTTGTGGGCTGGGTGCAGCTGTACCGGCGACGCCATGACCAGGAAGTGGGATGAGTTGATGCAAGAGTTCATATACAGTCAAGGTCACGCCAAACTGAGGTGATGAGCGCAAGATACGTGCAGGCCCACCTTTAAAGAAGGCTTTGAATCCCTCCTCTGCGTAGATCTTCCTTGCTGCATCTGCAATACCGTTGTACGATGTCTGGCCTTTTCTCGCTTCAACTTGTAAACGAGTTTTGATGACATCTGCAGGTGTTGTGAAATAAGCAGCAGGCATACCTGCGATGGCACCAGCCATTAATAGTTCTGAAATTGCCAGCTTATGATTGGGACCCTCGTGAAAGACATCTTTTTTTAAATGAGCATAGGCAGGGAAATAGATGGCAGAGAACGGGACATCTCTTAGTAAACAAGCAGCTACACCTTTGTAAAGACCTACAATGCCCAAGTGTTTGACAATCCACAGAGCAGAACGACGAGGCACATCAGCCATGTTCTTTGCTTGCTCTCCCTGAATTTGTAAACGAATCTTGACGATTTCTAATGGATTTGTAAACACCTAATCACTCACTATCAGTTTCTATCAAGTTATAATTCTATTGTTGTTATTATTACCACTTGAGATGCACCTGCAGTACCACCGGCCACCATTTCTTGCCAAAATTGTATGTCTCCTTTTTGTCTTTTATTAAACAGATTTCTTACAAGATCATTCACAGTCAACTTGATGGCTTTTTCAGGTGCTACACCCTAACATGAATCGGCGTTAATTTTTTTAAAATTCCTTCTTGAACTCTGTACTTACAACCAGTTGAGGTCCCAGACCTCTGTAAAGCCCCGTAAAGCCCTCGTTCTTCAACACTTTTTTGAAACAATCCAAACTGTTCTTGTACAAGAGCTCTCCCACCACTTTAGATCTTTGGTTTTGCATACGTGTCTTGACCAAATCAATAGGATAGACAGCCGTAGCGCCAACAGCACCCGCAATGGACCCGAGCGTAAAGGAATAAGCACTTTCAACAATCTGCCAAAGAGTACCTCTCTTTTTCGTTTGTTCCTTTTCGGGCGTAATCTCGGTTTGTTTTGATTGAGTCCAACGAGGGTCCAACACACGAGCAAAGTCATCCAACCCTAAAACTCCTGAGTCATCATCCACACCAGCAAAATGAAAAATAATGTCTGTCTCCATGGGCGTAAAGGCAGTATATCGACTTGCCTCATGAGCATGTTTCAAAAAATCCGCTTTGGTAATCTTCTTGTCCTTACTAGCGTCGATTGCCTTTCGTATCACCGATTCCACCATGTCGATATTACGAATCACGTTATGAAATGCGACAACTGCTGAAAAGCTGACCTTGTTTCCACTATAGAGGTTACAGAGCGTAGGCAGATGGTCAATCACATCGTCCGACAGCTTATGCTTGGCCACGTCCAAAATGATCTTTTTAAAGTCCTCTGGTAAGATAAATCCTGTCTGTTCCTTGTCATAATGTTTGAACTCTTGACGAAGACGTTCGCCTTGCAAGCCCTTGATGAGCTGAGTGAACTCCTGGTAGGTAAGTTCGTGGTGACCTTCCTTGTGGCCAATATATAGTTTCAACCAGTCACAGTCAAAATCAAAAGGAACCGCATCGCTTGGCATATGACTCGAGAGCACCTGTTTGAAATGATCAAAGGTGACTTTTCCTGTGCCCGTCAAGTCAAACATGCGGAAGGCAACTTCATATTCAGCGTCAGGCTTAGATATCAGGTCTTGAAAAATAACAAAGTCGTCAAAGGTTACCAAGTTTTGGCCTTTTCGATCAGCTAAATGATACAAGAGCTCGTACTGTTCCTTCTGAATCTTTTTGAAATCTTCACCAGGTGCAATGGCAGCCAAGAAATCTCGTTTGGTCATTACCTTCTCCCCATTTATTTCTCCGCTGGCGTGCTTTTGAAATGTTCGGCGGTATTGCTCTAACCGGCTCACTGTATCAGACATTGAATAGAGAAAAGAAAGAAAGTAAAAGATGTAAAAATAAAAATAATAAAAAAAGAGGGGGGGGGGGGCGAGGTACAGGGAGTAATGAAACACAGAAATACAGTCTTTTCCAAACAGATGAGATTTTGAAACTCATTTAAAGAGAAAAAACTTTATTGGCCGATTGAGAAGGCTGCTTTATTTTACCTTTTATAACCCCTTATTTCAGATACACGACCTTAACATACAAGACATTTTTGTTCTTGCAGAGCTCTTGTGTATAAACAAACAACGATATATACTAAAATAGTTAAGAAATAAAATCGTATCATCATAATTTACTCTGTTGATTCTACCAAAACAAAAATTTCACAAGTTGACTAACGAAATAACTTTTTTGTTTATGAGAAAATTGATTATCATAGATGACTCAATAAGGTTACTACGTTACTAGTACTTACATAATTGTATTACAAGAATTTTTTTTTAGAGCGATGTGCCTTCTCTCTAAATAATACCACCCTTTACAAAAAAAAAATTCTCTCTGAATAATACCATTTTGTTTGGCACGTTTAGTTACTATTCACGGATTGAGTTCAAGAAAAGGGGTAGAAGTTCTTGTCTAAATAACTACAAGAACCTAAAAGCCGAAGCATTTTAAGGATTTACCTCAGCATAGTTGGAAATTCAAGGATTTTTTTTTTTTTTGAAAATCAATAAGCCCAAACCGGTAATACTTTATCTGACAGCCCCGAGAAACAAAATTTCTCGATTCTGAAGCTCATATTGCTGTTTAATTTTTTTTTTAAAAAAAAAGTTTACAACTAACAAATGAATCAATAGAAAGGTTTTTAAAACTTGTCAAGGTATTATACTTGCGCTCCGCCTTCGCGAATTGGCTAATGTCGGCTTTCTGATCATGTGATTAACGGCCTTTTTTTTTTTTTTTTGAAGTCTAGGCTTATGAATGAAAACAATGATCATTTCATGCTACCTAAGCAAAATCCGGCCTTCTAAGAAATCAGTGTATTGAGCATGTATTAATTACATACAAGTATTATTTTCCATAAAAGTCCTTCATGTTATAGGCATGATGGAACTCTACTGTCGTGTTACTGTATCTTCATAACCCTTTATGCACAAAATTTAGATTTTATATTTATAGTTGCACACAAAAAGATCCGCGTTACCGAAAACGGTCAAAAAGCTTTCCCAATCACCAAAATATCCATTGGATATATAGCATTTTTATTACCATATTTTGTGTTGTAAAACCAAGTTTTTTTTTTTTAAAAAAAAAAATAGTAGTATTCCTGAACTACTTTTCGGAAGAGAAAGGACAGTAAGATTTCCTTTTTTGCACATGCACTATAAGTTTTACCCGGAACAAAACACATTGGGGAGAAGGGGGAAAGAAATTTGAAAATGTGGGGTAATATCTCGACAGTTGAAGGTCATTTTCATTTTCAGTTTGTTTTGTGTAAGCAAGTTCTGTACCTGATTCTTAAGAATAAAGCGCCAATAACCTACTCGGTTTGAGCTCATGTATTTTATTTTTGTTGTGGCATGCAAAGATCTACGAAAAAAATATATCGGGGTTTGATTGTAATTTTTATGCTTGCTTATAAAGGGTAACAATGAGATACTATTAGAGTATGAATCAAGTTACTCTTGATAAAATCAAGGCTATCGACTTGACATTTTACACGATGAATAGAATTAATTCTATGAGCATCATAAAGTTCGTTATGAGATTGATTTCTTATTTCAATTTCGTATCATGGTGTATACCGCACCATACCATAACATAGCAACTTTAAACTTCTTTAATCTAAATGAAAAAATCACTTTATTGTATTCTATAAGCTTAAATGTATTTATGAATAATATCCAATTACCGCTAGCACTTTGTAGCAAAGAATTATAGAGTTTTACTACAAACCTGAGTATGCAGCCAACTTATATTTTATGGTGTTGTTCGTAGATGCCATGAATATCACAAAATTGGAAGTTGACTGTATGTTGCCGTGATACACATCACGTATACTGCGAAACAGATGTTAACATCATATCAGTATTTGATTTTGTCATATTCTACTTGTTTCTTTCACATACATCAAAGGCTTTCTCACATATATATTAAACTATATAATGTTTACTGTGATGCAAAACACAATTGCTGTGGTGCCATCTAATATAAAGTCACACTGAAGAATATTTCAAAAAATGCAGCCAGATTATATGCCTAATTTACAAACATGTATTGCCTACCAGGTGCTTTATAGATTAAGTCGAAAATTAGATACAGAAAGGAAAAGATACTTGTTATACAAATTTCAAGAAAAAATACAAACTTAATGCGTGGTATGTCCACCTTTGGCTTCAATTCGGCTTGGCATCGATCTCTCATAATTCCGACTAACGTTTCTGCAGGATCAAGGCTGATTTGTGGTCACTCCTGTTGAATCAAGGCCTTCAACGGAGCAGTATTCTTAACCTGATCCCTCTTGAAGGCAAACTTCTTCTCCAAGTCCCACCAGACATACTCGATTGGGCTTAGATTTGGGCTTTGGGTAGGCCAGTACTCAAAACCGCAAATTACATGAGACTCATCCCACCACTTGGCATAGCTGCTTTTATGACAAGGAACACCATCTTATTGAAGTATAAACTTCTTACCAGTGTTCTCATAAAGTTAACAAACCAAGGATGGAATTCATTTGCCAAAATATTGATGTAACATTCATCATTCATTGTGCCCTCGCTTATGACAAGAGGGACAAAACCCCCCCAGCATGAAAGCAGCTCCAAATCATCACAAAACCCTTCTCATACTTCAAATTCTCTTGCACAAAATGATCTTCATATTTTTGACCCCTTTGTCTAATTTCTCTGTGGCCACCATCGCAGTTCTCAACCGTGAACCTCGACTCATATGACCATATCACTTGTAACCATTGCTGATAAATCCAATCAACCTGATCTTTGGCCAACTTTAGCCTTCTTGCTTTATTTTTGTCGTTTAGACGTGGTCTCTTGGCTGCCCAGTAAGAATGGAACCCAAGATAGTGGAGCTATGAGATGATTGCGTCTCTTGACACGCGAAGACCAAAGCTATCACAATATACCTTAATTTGTTGAAAATTGGAGAAAGGACTCTTTACCGTAAAGCACTTTAATTCTTTCAATTGTCTTTCGTTTGATACTGTGGGTCTTCCTGTCTTCCTTTTCTTCTCAAAAGTACCCCCTATCATCAATGCTTTTCTTTATTGTGTGCACAGCACTGACACTAAGTCCAATTATGCATGAGATCTCATTAATTGTTTTTCCGGCTTGGGAAAGCCAATATACACTGTCTTGGGTAAAACTATCGTGGGCTGTGTATGGTTCATGTTTTTTTTTTTTTTTTTTTTTTGCTTTCAGATAATGAATCAATCATTGCAAATCTTTAAGTTAAATGTGGAGAAAATAATATTTCGAAATATTCTTCGGCGTGACTATATTCTAAACGCTTTTCTTTACAGGAAAACACGTTTTAATAATATTTACAAAAAAGTCGCATCATTATTCATAGGTTAATAAAGTTGAAGTTATTAGAGAGTGTGATGTTCTGTACTTGTCTCTCTTTTGCCTTTTTAGCTTTACTTCTATTTCTCCTTTAATCCTTTAATGTAACTATAAATATTATGTCCCCCCCCCTTTTTTTTTTAAAAAAAAACCAGTAAAGAGCTTTCATTTCGTGTACATGTTTTTATCGTGAGTGATATCAAAAGGAGTGTAATACACGTTGTTATTTCAAAAAACATGCGTATACTGTTTTGTTTTGTGCAAACTCTTTTGGTGTGCAGATTCAAAGGTATTTATTGATCAATAAACGTTAAACGAAGATATGTTCTAGGTTCCCAATTTTTTGGTTGTGTGCTCGGTGATTCTCTTTCTTTCATTAAGGCTAATTGATTTTGAGAGACCTTCTTTATAACGATGGTAATTTGATAGAAGACCGTTCCTTTTTAACTTAGTATGAAGCATAGGATTGTAAGGGTCTTCTGTCTAACAAATCTCCAACCCAAAAAAACTTTCCAAGATTTTATTTCATATTCTTTTCGTTAAAAAAAGGGAAATATTGTGTCCCCCCAAGTGATTGACATTGGAAATAATAAAGAACAAAAGATTGGTTTGGTTTTTGTCAAGATTAGTTTCAATGTAGCATAAATACACTAGGTCTCTGCGCTGATATACTTTAAAATATCAAAAGCTTCACTTGCTTCTTTCTAGCTTTTTTTTTTTTTTTTTTTTTTTTTTTTTTTTTTTTTTTTTTTTTTTTACTTGGGCTTTATAAATTTTTTTTTGTCAACATAAAAACAGGTGAAACTTCTGATGCTTTGTAGCAATTTGGTGCAGAAACCAATATGTTTATATATTCAAAAAATTTGCCTCAACTCGGGACCAAATTTGCTTAAAACCAAAGAACTCAGCTTTCTGTGATTTGTTTTTCTTTTTTCAAGTCTAAAAGAAGCGGCTATCTAGAGAGATAGCCTAACAACCGTTAACTTTTAAAAAATGAGACCCTGATTTACCCTTTTTGACCCTTTTTGACCCTTTTTTTTCGGTTTCTAGCAATATGATTGGCCAGGTCATACTTTGACAAATATTTAATCGTCGATTTTCACTGTTAAAAATGATTGTAAATTTTCACCAAAAAACGAACGAAAAGAAATCAGAACAGAATATTTATTTCATTTTTAACAGAATGCCTGCTACGGAATCTTAACGACTCCATATATATTTCTCCCCTTCCTTTTTTCTTCTTCTTCTTTTTATCAAAATAAAAAAGTGCGTGTTTTGACTTTTTTTTTTTTTTTTGTGTTTAGTGTTTCTTTGGTTTTATGGCGTGTATATGTTAGGCAAGAACTAGTTATAGATAATCCAAAATGGTGTTTAAAACCGTTGCCCATGATATAAGAAATAACATTTTCCGACAAACTTTGCAATCAAATGGTCTTTTCAAAAACAATGGCTCATTTATATATAATAGCCCAAAAAAAAAAAAAAAAAAAAAAAAAAAAAAAGTATACACTATCAAGTACAAGTTTCAAACAAACAAGCTTACCTGTGTTATCCCCTCTAAAGTTTCACATCATTTTTCTTATTTTAATGTATACATATAAAAAAAAACATAGTAGTCTGTCATGTTTATAGCACAAAATGATGAAATGTATGTAATTTTATACATACATCTAATTTTTTTAGCATTAATATCTAAAGGTAAATGAAACAACTTGAACACCATACATACAAAATGCCCTTGTATTTGAATTTGAACATGCTCAATAAAGCATGAATTTACCCAAAGCACAAACATTTTATTTTTCACTTGATATATAATAATGTTCAAGTGAAAAAACGCGTTCATCACAGAAATACAAGCCAACATCAAATTAAAATGAAAACGTCGAGCATATATTTAATTAAGTCATATTATTATCTGCCTTTGTTATGTATATATGTGTTACCATCATATGAATGTGAATAAATCATATAAAAGCATGATAACATCATACAGTCAACTTTCGATCTTATAATACCATAGTAGGAGCCATAGTTCATTCCCAAAATAACATTATAAAATCCGAATTATTATAAAGTCAGGAATTGGCTGTACAATATATTCACTCATTGATTTTTATCTTGACTGTAAATACATGTAACACCATGATACTTGATTACAAAAGTAAATAGACTATTTTCTTAGCTTTCCTTTTTTGAGAAGCTAGGAAAACTTTTTTGCTTAAAATTAAAAAAAAAAAAAAAAAAAACCTTTTTTTTAGTAAAAAATAAATTAAAATATCTTTTTAAATTAACTCATTAAAATGTATTTTTAGACAAGTGTGTGTGTGTGTGTGTGGCATATCATAAATTATTACAAAGAACCAAAAAAGATTAAATTAGAGATAGGCGTTACTCAACCAGAAATTATCACACATGTTGAACAAGACAATCAATCATGATATAGTGCGCATGGACACTAAAGGTTCTGTGCAGATTATGACGTACTTGCTCATCTTCAATATGTTGCCATACTTTATGGAAACAACTATAACTAACATATCAATACACTAATAATTTGCCTTAATCCATTATGCGTAGTAGTTTATTAAAATCTCGTGGGTTTTGGCTTATCCGATATTCTCTACACATTACAAGACATGTAAAAGAAAAAGAAAGTATAGTTTATTCATTGCAAACGATACATATCATAGAAAGATATTAAAACTATAAAGAGTTCGTCAATATTCATCATTTGATACTTTTTTTTTAATATAGATACTCACTCTAATTTCATAGGACCCAGCCTTTGTCATATATCTTACCCATTTGACAGATTGATATCCACTCTTTTCGAACACTTTTAAAAATCGAACAAGTAAACCAGAAGAAGTAAACATGAGCACCTGGAAATCCATAGAAATAGGTGGTCTTGACCAAACACGTTTATGGGTTGTAGCTGAAAGTTCTACATCCGCACTCAAGGTATATTCTGCTTGGCCTTGGAAACGAGGTATTCTAAAAAAGAAAAAATATTAACCCATATCCAAAAAAAAAAAAAAAAAAAAGTATCTTACTTCCAAACGATACAGTTCTCTGATGGGTTGTATTTTGCTTTTCCACCAGGCCCTACTTTAACTTCTGCCTTGGCTGAATTGAGTGGTGTGGGTATTTTGAGTACTACATTATTTCCATAAAGTTTAGGTGAAAAGTTGGCCTTGACAGTGATACTATACTCTACTCGACTTTTGCCAATTTCGGTGACTACTGGATGAACCTTGAAAGGTAAGTTGACATTTTCTGTTGTACGATACCTAAACACACACACACATACAATAAGCTTTTTGGTTTCTCCTCTTTTTTTTTTTTTTTTTTTTTTTTTTTTTTTTTTGGGTGCTTACTTCATGAGTTCGAATTCACCATCAGGAGGTATAAAACTGATACTTCTGTCTGTATCAAATTTGCCTAATTTTACACACTGGTGGAATTGACAATCATCAATTTCGACTGCATTGGTTCGTCGAGTTCTATAATAAAGTAAGCCAACTACTCAAAGTTAACCTTGGATTTTTACGTTGTTCTGTTGACGGTGTCTTTATCAAGCACTAGTTTATCGTTGAGTCCAAATTTACATTCAGGAGTACCAGAAAGATAAGCTCTCATCAAGATCTGGCCTGACACATCTCCTCTCAAGATAGTTCCAGTATTACTGATCATCAAATTGACACTTTCAATCACATCAATAAACGCTTCATTCTTTCTGTATTTGATATCACTTCTTCTCCAAGAAATTGCACCTGTAGCCTGAATTGTGATCCTACTCGATTCCTCTACCATTGCCTTTTCAGATTTAACTCCTTCTGTCGTAATATACATTTTTAATGTATCTGTTTCGCTATTTTGAGGATATCCAAAATCAAGAATTTCTATTTTTGTTGTTGTATCAATTTGCTATTTCTCTCTCTCTCTCTTTCTCTTTTTTTTTTTTTTTTTTTTTTTTTTTTTTTTTTTTTTTTTTTCTTCTTCTTTTTCTTTTACCATCCAAAAGCTCATAAATCAATACAAAGTTATTCTTGACTGCCTCTTCATCAAATTTTCCAAAATAACTTTTTCCGATATTCACTACACGATAACAGAATTCGAATACAAGTGACGCATTGGTATTCCATTTGGTGACAGCTACGATATAAAGATTCTCATGACGAACGTGGAAAAAGGAAGTAGAACCGATGGTTACAATAGGTGAACGTACGTCGGTGTTTGATATCACTTGAATACGAAATATATCGGCCACTGAGCGTCTATGAAGAAAGTAATGCTTAATAATTGTCGTCACTCTGTTTATATATATATATATATATGTGTGTAATCTTGCCTTAGGTCATGTCGATAAAGTCTTGAAATCAGAACTTCACCTTTTTGATTATAAATGAAAAAGGCGCTAATCATTTCTCGAGAAGATGAGGAGATGAAGAGAGGAAATTTTCAAAAAAAAAAAAAAAGGAATTGGGAGGGGGAAGGTTTTCCATAAGCTGGATTTAAATTTTTCTCATGTCTTTTGTCTTTTTCCAAACAGTAAAGCAAAAAAAAAAAAAAAAAAAAAAAAAAAAAAAAAAAAAAAAATGACGAACTCAAGATATTTATTATAGAAATATAGTCAACCCATTGGAAATTGTGATGTTTTATTGAATTTCTTAAGAAAAAGAGAAAGAGAGAGAGTTTTCATTAAAAAGAAAAAAGAATGACAGGCCAATATCCCGCCTTGGTTTAGAATTTATTATACTTGGTCGATCATTATCATATTGAGTGTTTGAAAACCCCAAAAAGAGGGTCGAGTTTTTATCATTTACGTGCATTGTTTCAGGGCAAAATTGCTTAAAAACCGGTACCATTCCGAATAAGGTGTGTAAAGCGTGTAAACAAACACCTCCACAAAATTATTAGGCATGAACTGGAAGTTTCCAATGAAGATCGAATTCATCACCGCACCCATGTGCTTGTTCTTTGGATCCAACTGGTTTAGAATGAATAAAGAGGGGGACATGTGTTTGACTTTTCGTATTGAGTAAAGCTCTAAGGGCGTGTATCTCCGACAGAGAAAACAGAAATATGAGAGGTTCCCAAGAGAAAGAGGACAGGTTATTTTTGGAAATTAAGGTTGCACGTTTCAAACCCTTTTTTTGTGTGTTCTACAGATCGTCGCACAAAATAAAAAAAGACCGAAATGGGAAAAATAACATTTCAACCATTAACAAAGATAGAAAATTATCAAATGTGAAAGAGGACAATATTTATGCATGCATACGTTGCATATCACTTGACATTTGAGTTGGATAACTTGTAGAGTCACATTATTTCATCAATGCACTTCATTTCAACTCAATTTAACCAACCGCTTTTTGTCTGTTAGTTTTTGGTAACAAAAAAAGAGGGTTTATTTTTAATACAAAAAAAAAGGTATAAATTATTAACTTATTGTTCGAACTATATTAAATTTTAACTTAAAATACGCAGAAAAACTTACAAGCACACGCGCCTCCCTTATTATCTTTTTGAGTTTAAATCATTGCCTTTGTTCAATGTTCTCTTTTGACTATTTTGACTTTCAAGTGGCATGCGTTTAACTATGGCATTAAACAACTCATTTACGTTGTGGCCTGTTTTGGCTGATGTTTCGTAAAATAAAGTTTTATTCTCTTCAGCATATTTCTTTGCTGGCTAAACAGTTCATAAATATTCTTGTCCTATTGCCCTCTCTTACTTTGGTATCAATCACTGTTCTAGACTCTAAATCGTACTTGTTGCTTGTTAAAGCAATGGTGATGTTGGGATCAGATTGTCTTTGTAACTCTTCTATCCAAGATCGATCTTTATTTAATGAAGACTACATATAAAGAAACCACGTTAATACTAAGAGAATCTTCTATTTTTCTTTACAGTTTGAGTAACATCATAAACTACTACTGCACAGTTTGCATTTCTATAATACATTGGTGTTAAACTCTTGTATCTTTCTTAACCTGCAGTATCCCTGAAAAAGAAGGTTTAGGTAATTCTTAAACCGTAGGAAATTTTTACCAAATTTCGAACTTAACAGTGGTATTCTCAAGCGGAACGGACTTTGTCAAAAAAGCAGCTGTTTTTTTTTTTATTTTATTTTTTTAAAAAAAAATGTGAACAAGTGCAATTCTATATTACCTCCAATGATACTTTCTTTATATTCGTTCTTTTACAAAACGTAAAACTAAGCTATTAAAGAAAATTAGTTTTTTTTTATTTATTGAATATAGTAATTATAAAACCTTGATTTTCCAACAGCAGGCTCACCTAATAATAATAATAACAAAAAAAAAAAAAAAAAAAAAAAAAAAAAAAAAGATTTACCAAAAAGGACCAACTTGAAAGGAAATGTCTTTTGTTGGTTAGTCGCCATTAGAGTGGGGTTACTATTATTAAAATCTACACAGAAAAGATATAAAAAAAGAGTCCAACTTTTTCATGTGCTTAAAAAAGCAACATTCATTTGAATCCCGAATATGAAGCCCCTCCCCCTTTGTACTTAAATAGACAATGTGTGAAACATGAACCTACTTGCTTTGGATGGGCAAGGAAAGAACAAAACCCTTTATTCGCCAAGATCATTTAGCGGAAAATGAATGCATCTTCCACGTTTTTTAATAAAAATAGAGAGAAAAAAAAAAAGGCTTTTATTTTCGCCACTCCTTTTTATAAAAGGCGTAATACAAACCACGTTGCCTAATCTAAAGGGCGATCAGTGCGTCAGGCTATTACACAAGTTTTTTTTTTTTGTTATAAAAGAGAACCAATTCGCGCAGATCTTTCTTTTTTTTTTTTTATTGTATTATCTGTTAAACATGACTCGCCATTTATCCGTTGTCAACTCTAAAGGAAAACAAGTCAACTTATTAAACGATGATAAAGACAACCAAAAGAAGCGCAAATATCATTGCACAGAATGTCAAAAGAGTTTCACTACAAGGTTTGTTTGTGCAAACAATAAGAAAAAGCTTATTTTTCTAACCAACATATAGTGGACACTTGGCTAGACATTTCAGAATACACACTGGAGAAAAGAATTTTTTCTGTTTATACCCTGGTTGTCCCAGTCGATTCTCTCGACAAGACAACATGATGCAGCATTACAGAACGCACACTTCTTCCAAGTCTAGAAGAAACCGTTACTATCACTATAATCATCATCAGCATCAGGAATATGATCATTGTTATGCTTCACCACTTACTCCTCCTGAGCCTTATTTGCCATCACCACCATTTCAATCTTACATCTTACCACCTTCTTCGCCACAATCTTGTCTTCAATTGCCACCTTCCCCTCCTTATGTTCATTTACCTCCCATGGAATTATCACCCACTCAACAGAAACCATTTTTATTCCCCATTGAAAAGTCACCTTATGGTCCCACTTTTTCATCTCGATATTATACCTCATAAGCATCTCGCTATATGCCCCCTCTTTTTCTTTTTCTTTTTTCTTTTATTAAGCAAGCTTATGCCGTCTTTATATATGAACACATTTTTCTTTTTCTCAAATACCCCCACCCATTTTCATTATGAATAAACTGTTTTCTGTATGCACGCATTTATTATATAAATAACTTAGAACGGCGTTTCGATTCTGCATTGTTAAAATTCCTTTTTTTCTATTGTTACCGCCTCGACCCTTGACTGGTGTCTGAAAGCCAAGTGTTACAAAAGAAGTGCACCAGGTCATATTCTTCATGTACCTCTTCGTGCTTCGGCGTTTTCTTTTTGAATTAAAGTAATCAACGTGTTACAACGCCTAGTTATTTCTTGAGATGTCCTACTCTTTAAGAACCAATCAAATAAAAAAAGTGGCGACTGTTTGATCTCATGTCGAATACGCTCATACACGTTTTCTGTGCCATATCCGTATTTCTCGAGCATCACGATCAAAAACCGGTCTTCCTCTTCTGTATAATGTTTACCCTTGCTGGGCTGAGTGTAATGAATCTTGAGCTGTTGAATCGGCACACGATGTCTCTTGACTTTCTCTGTCAGCTGTTCTTGAATATCCGCTTGCTTTTCCAACTCGCTTTCACCCTTTTCAATCTTTGACAAATGTTTTTCGTAATCATTTATTTCCTTGTATCGCTCCCAGAAAACATGAGAATATTCTTTCACTTCCTGTAGTGTTTTGTTTTCCAAATCCGACCTAATTCCCTCATGGTTCCCTCGGCCGTATTTTGCACAGGCACTGACAAACGCCGCAAAGTCCTTTTTTGTCCAACGGCTGAAACCTTTTTCATAAAGCTTTTTGCGCTCTTCTTCTTCTTCTTCTGTTAGCGCCTCTGCCTCGTCAATCTTCCGCTGTTCCTCTTCTCTCTCTGCCTTTGACTGGGCTGTTTCTTCTTGGCCGGGCGGGATCTTGTAGTTCAGGTGTCTTCGTTGATAAAGCGTGTTTTTTTTATTGAGTTCAGCCAGCCTTGATGGGAAAAACTGGAAATCTTCTGTCGCATATTTTTTAGGTCGAGGAGGGGCTCGACTGATAGTACGAGGGCCGCCCAAGGCCTCCTTATAATAATCATTCACTGCATAATTCACCTTTCTCTCTCTTTTGGCCGGACCCAGCCAGGAATCGTTTGCTTTTCGTTTACCTCGCCAGTCCTCACCGTCCCATTGGTAGGCGCTCTCGGAAGAAAAATTTTTGAGATCGTCCATCTGAAGAAGCGAATACTTGTTGTTGAGTTCCGTCATCTTTTCTTCTCCATGACGCAAAATATCTTCAATGTCCTTATCAAAATCCATGTGTGTGTTGTTAAAGATGCTTTCGGCGCCGTGCTGGATCATGGTGAGCAGATCGTCTTTGGAAGCGGCCTTGGAACTGGCCGAAGCCCGGCCCTGTTGAATGACAAGCTGGTCCAGACGTAGCTTCTGTGCGGCGCGTTCAATGATCTTTTCCTCGATAGCATTTTCGGTGATGAAGCGAAAGACGTAGACTTGTTTGGTCTGACCGATACGATGGGCGCGGTCCATGGCCTGTAAGTCCACCTGTGGGTTCCAATCCGAGTCATACATGATGACTACATCTGCCGTGGTCAAATTGATACCGAGTCCACCTGCGCGCGTGGTTAGCAAAAAGATAAACTTGTCACTCCCAGGTCGGTTAAAGTCGTCGATGGCATCCACACGTTCGTCTTGACTGGTCTGACCGTCGATCCGACAACACTCGTAATCTTTCCACCAGCAGTAATCTTCCAAAATATCCAGCACACGACTCATCTGGCTAAAGATCAACACACGAGAACCCTGTGCTTTACACTTTGTCAAGAGTTTATCCAAGACAATCATCTTTCCCGAGTTATCCACTAGATGTTGATCTGTCGAAAAGGGCGGCCCGGGTTCAGCGCCGTCAAAGAGATAGGGATGATTACAGCATTTTCTCAGCTGCATCACGATATTCAACAGTCGCGTCTTGCCCTCACGTCTGTTCACCTTGGCACCGTTGATGGCATCAATATCCTTTTCTAGGATTCGCTGGTACCATTGTCGCTGCATGGGAGACATGCCTACGTACACGTTGAGTTCCTTTTTGGGTAGCAGAGATTTTTCAACATCGGATTTGATACGTCGTAACAAAAAGGGTCTGAGCACCTTGTGTAGCTGTTCAACTACCTTATCTTGATCGCTTTCTGCGAACCATTCGTCAAATAGCTCAGATCCACTAAAGACGTCAGGCAATAAAAAGTTTAAGAGTGCCCAGAGTTCATGTAGATTGTTTTGCAAGGGCGTGCCGGTGATCAACAGTCGGTTTTTGGATTCAAAGAGACGGACGAGTTGAGATAAGAGTGAGTTTTCGTTCTTGATGCGGTGCGCTTCGTCAATGATGAGATATTGCCATTGAATGCGTTTGAATTGTAATTTTTCCATCATACAGATTTCATAGGAAGTTATACAAATTTCGAATTTCTTGGGTGAAAGTCTTTCTTTAATCAATTTAGCCTAGAAAAAAAAAAAAAAAAAAGGAAGTAAACAAATATGAACAAGCTAATTTTTTTTTTTTTTTATTATTATTATTATTTTTATTACTCTAGTCTCTTTATCACCATGAAAAACGAATGCATCAAAATCAGGTATCCATTTTGTAAATTCACTCAACCAATTGTTTAGTGTCGATTTGGGTACAACCACCAGATGAGGACCCGGAATATCGCGTATGTGTTTTAAATAACCCAAAAAAGAGATGGTTTGTAATGTTTTCCCCAAGCCCTACACTATTAATTAAAAAGTATTTTGTGTTTTATTTCACTTACCATTTCATCTGCCAAGATACCACTGATACCATTTTCAAACAAAGAAATCATCCAATTTAAACCTTGCACTTGGTAATCTCTCATTATTCCTCCTTTCACATCTATCATTTTAATTAGAATCTAACGGCCACTGATGCTTACATTTTGGTGATTGGCTAAATATGGTTGATTCGTGATCATTTTCTTGTTCTTTATTCAACATCTCTTCATCTTCTTCCTTTTCTGTCTTTCTTCTACGCTTTTTTGATCTGGTCGGGTAAGTATTGTGTCTATGTCAATCTTCTTTACCTTTTTTTCACAAGCCCCCTTTCTTCAAGTACGGTTTTTATCACATCATCTTGTACGTCTTTCAATTTTAAAAAATGGGCAAAGAGGTCTGTTTGTCCAAGTAGATATCTATATCGTTTGATGCGAGTACTATACTACAGATATTATTTAATTGATCTTGTTCAGGCTTCAAACTTACAAGTTCCTGTGTCTTGAAAAGCGTCAACTATTCACGACAACAATAACAAAAAAAAAAAAAAAAGTTGGTATTTTTATACATCATTTACTGTTTTGCTTACTGGTTTTTGTTGTTGTTTTTTAGAAGCTCTAGTCTACAATGAAGCAATGAGTTTTTTTTTTTTTTCTTTTTCTTTTTCTTTTTCTCATGGTGTTTTTTTTTTTTTTTTTTTTTTACCTTCGGCATTTCTTTTTTTTTTTCTTCTTTTTTTTTTTTGCGAGAAAAAAGAAATGAAAAATAAATAAATCAGATATCGGACGGATCTGAGTGACAAATTCGATTGTAACAAAAGAAGGGGGGGGGGGGAAATTGCATAACATAGAGTGAATCGAAGAAAGAAACTATGTAGTCTCTTATGCTTATTATGATTTATGAGTGTAGAAGAGAGCTTTATTAAAGATCTTTTGTCGAATGTATAATAGCATTTAATTGGCAAAAATTTTGCTCTATGAAGTCTTTGCGAGTAGTGATCATTTGACTTGTTCCTAATATGACAGGCACCAGATAAATCATTCTTCAGTAAAGAGATGACAAATAGATACAGCTAAAGAGCAGTGGAGTCACCTGGATTCAGACCTTGTGGTCTCCTGGATAGTTAGATCGAAAGGCTCGGATTTACAGTCATCCACGTCCCAAGCAAAGAAGTTTAAGAGAGAGAGAGAAAGAGGGGAGGGGGAGGGGAGATTCTGGAGACCGATAATTTTGGTCTCTATGTGTGGGTTTGAAAGATGATATTCCAAGATATGGCATGTCGTGAGTTGATCCTAACAAATCTAAGCGCAAGCATTGTATCATTCTACAGCTTCCACTTTGCTACGGGTCAGAATTTTGGCCAAGTTTTTGAAATAAATGTCAAACAATTGTTTTAGGATATGCTAAATGTAAGTTGTATTATATTGGAATACTATAGCCGTTGCGTTTAGACAATAGACCATAAAGCGCAAAAGAACGTTGTGAAGTTTATCGGTGTCCTAGTCATTAATGACTTACTCTAACGATGTGTCCTAAAAGTTTCATCTTTCATCATATCCGGATTTGTTATCTATTATCTTTATACTGTTCAGTTTTACAAAACTTTGCTTTCTAGATGACAATCTACCAATATTTTCTGAACAGAACCTTGATATTTGTGGCACTGACCCTTAAAGTTGGAACCAAATGCTTCAAAAATGTGAGAGATAGTCTCCAAGGGTAATTTATCTCACTTTGGCATTTCTGAAAAAAAAAAAAGAGCTGATTTTAAAAGGTTTCATTGCGATTAAGTTGCCATGAACTTCACAAGAAAACCAAATTTGAACACTATGAGCTCAGTCCTTTTTCTTTTAGCTTTGTAATATTCTAGACCAAAAGTGCATACTACAAATAGAGAAAAGCAATGAATGACTATGATCACACTCGTGTAACTGTAGCCTTTTAGATAAGACATGCAAAGAAAACACAGAATAAAAACAACATGTGAACTTGTTTGATGCATAATTGCACGCCTTGTACAACCACTTTTAATCCATTAAATGAATGTATTCCAGACTTTATATGATAAAAGATTGGTTTTATTCAAAGACTAAATATAATATTTACAAATTGAAAGGTTTAGCTTTGAATACTTGCAGTCAAATGAACATTCCTTGGTATATTAGAACGATAAGAAGGAGGTATTCCTTCACTATCGTAAGCCGGCAAGAACTCTTCCTCGCTTAAAGGCTCAGGCCTTAAAAAGGTAGGTTTCGAATTGGCGCTGGATCGATTATCGACAATATTAGAATAGGCTTCGAGCTGCCTTGGTGCACTTGTACCGGGAGGTAAAGTACCCAGCGTAAGTGGAGCGTCAAATAGTTTCTTTTTGATATTGAGTGGGCCGTGTCTGACTTTGACAGCCACCACCAGCCGATACTCTATCGTGAGATGGTTGGAATAAGTCAAAGTGGGTGGAAGCTCTTCTTCCTTTTGGTCGGACAACTTGAGTTGAAAATTGAGTGTGTTTGAATGCGTCGGAAGTTTATGCATCTGATGACTGACGATGGTCACTGCTTCACTCCTCGAAAATGTTTTGTAATTTATTTGGTAGCAGCGCTTGATATAAGCTTGGAGCTGCGAGATGCCCACCCAATGTTCATCTGGACACACAAACTGAACGGTGACAGGTATTGAGAGTGGATCCTCGTGAATGTTGTAGGCCAGTCGAGGGATGGAAACCTGTGCTAAGATATGTTGTGTCAGGCGAGTTTCTTGTACGAGCGCATGCAAATTTTTGACGGGCATGGTCTCGATTATGGGCTGAAACTGTAATGTGATAGGCTTTGATAATATGGACACGTGTTTGGGTCGCTCGATTGAGACGACCATGTTAAAAGCGGTGGCAATCAGGTGATGTTGAAAGGTGGGTGGGAAATTGATGACAGGCATTTGACAAGTAAATGGAAAAAGGTGCTCACCTACTTCTAAAATAGGCCATACATCATTTGGTACTTCGGCACCCACAGGAAATCCCCAAAGAACTGTACGAACTGCAAATAGTCGATCATCCGTCGTTTTGGACTTTTCCCAACCCATAGCATCATAATTCACTCTTTCTATCATATAAAAGCTAAGTTTTTTTTTTTTTTTGGGCTTATATTGAATAGATTACCAGTTGCTTTAAATACAAGCTTTATGTGATGGATAGGCATAGATGCTGTAACATTGACTTTAACTAGACCTTCTATCACAGAACCTGGGTAACATACAGGTTGACCATCTTCATTTTGATATTGGGGATAAATTAAAATCTCAAACTGTATATTTGGGTCTTTATTCCCTATTAGAGTCGATATCATTTTACTGTTTCGGTGACTACGTTTATTATAGTCTTCTTCTTTGAATAATATGGATGATAACAAAACAGATATATTTTTTTTTGTTAAAAAAAAAAAAAAAAAAAAAAACAGAAATAAAAAATTGAAAAAGAAAAATCTTATCTTTTAAAAGTTGCAATGTAATACAAAAAGTAATTGCCCGAGTTGGAAAAAAAAAATACACACATTTGATCAAAAAGTTTCTGCTAATGCAGACTTTCGGAAAAGAGAGCCCATTAAAGTTCGTTGATGTTATAAATCACTTTTAAATTCCATCCAATCATTGTCCATTTAATTCACGTGAGAAGAGAGATCATCGTCATAAAGATTTTCCGAGATGGAAAACGATTCTTAAGAAAAAGAAGAGAACAAAGATACCGTTGCTATAGGGAATGTCACGGGTTGCCATGGAAACAACAGAAAATTCTTTTTATCACCTATCTCCCCTGCTCTTTTATTGTTTTCTTTCTCTTTCGGGTATTCTCTGAATTTTAACAACAGCGTTGTACTCATCTTGATGGTTTTTTGGGTAAACCTTTTTTTTCAGACTGATGAGTGTTTTCTGTAAACAACGATCATGTTAGTCATATTTCTGTCACACCAAATAAAGACATCCAGACTCACATATCGATTGAAAGCATATGATAAAGCTTATAAAGTTACAACTGTCATCCCCCCGGGTTTTATACAGAAACCATAAATCCCCGCATAGTTTTTTTTTAAAAAAAAAAAAAAACAATGAAAAATGTAGCACATAGACGATATATACTATCTACAAAAAAAAAAAAAA